>CABHPH010094042.1:0-14967 GCA_902168325.1 Peromyscus nudipes | reverse complement strand
TGTGTGTGTGTGTGTGTGTGTGTGTGTATAATACATAAACACACCCTGCTCAGTCTATAGTGTTACTTATAGGTATGTTTTCAGGGCTGACCGTTTGCTGTTGGATAACCGATTGGTGTGCTCTTCGCTGGGAAGACTGTTTCGCCTGCTCTCAGCGTTCCTTAGTTGTCTTTGTTCTTTGTGTAGTGTGGAGGCCTCACGGGCTCCTCTCCTCCCCATCCACTTGGGCATGTCTGTTGTCCTTGTTCAGCTTGAGTTTAGGCAGTCATGTTTGTGAGACTATGGGTGTAGCTTCTGATGTCAGGAGACACATCTCATAGTGAACAGCTGGTCCTCTGCCCCTCCTCTGCTCTGCGCCCTGAGCCTGAAGCGCAGGAGCGCTTTGTAGATGTGTCCATTAGGACGGGGCTCCGCACCTCTGCATTTTGATTGGTTGTGATTTTCTGGACTGGCCCCCATCTACTGCAAAGAGAAGTGTCCTCGATGAGGATTGGGTGACACCTGTGATGTAAGGATGGACATAGAGTGTAGTTAGTGCTGGTTTAGTAAAGTGGTGATTGTCGGTTTCTCATTCCTTAAAAAACAAACAGAAAACCCTCAGGAGTTTAGGGCACACATACACATGGATCACACAGCTCAGAATGATGGCCAAAGGATGTGTGTTTACTTGTCTTTCTTTGAATGTGACTACAAGCTTGATCAAACATTTCAGAAATCGAGATTGGTACAACGAGCCCCCTCCCGTCTCCAGCTTAGCAATCATGGACACTGTGAAGAGTTTTCTCTTTGTATAATTAAGGAGTCTCAGCAAATTTCCCATGCTTTCCTCTAAGTCCAAAATACTGTTTTAACCATATCTATTGTCAAAGGGATTTGCGGGGTGGTCAGTGGATGGATGCCAGAGTTTCTGAATTACTATTTAAAGAGAATTTACCTTTTTTCCTTCTCATTCTAGCTACTGCAAACATGTGACAACTTATGAAGAATCCAATTTTTCTCTGAGTTACCAGTTTATACTAAACATCTTCTCGTTCTTACTAAGAGTAAAGACCTCTGTTCTCCATGAAGAAGTGAGCTTAATTGAAAAGAAACTTTTTGAAAAAAAGTACAATGAATCAAAAAAGAGATCAAGACCCAAGAAAGTAAGAAGACACTGAGACCACAGAGGGACTTGCTTGGAAGGGTGCGCTATAGGATAGCGTCGGATCTTAGTGCCACGTTCCAGGGTGTTGTGGGAAATACACTATTGTACACACATACATGTTGACATGTGTCTTTATATGCATTGTAAAATAGGTGAACGTTGAATTATTTTCATAAAAGCTTTTTTCAGAAAATTAAAACATTATGTAAACGACCTCTGGACACTTGTATTCATTGATTTTAAAACTCAACTTTCTTTTTCCAAGATGAGAACTAGCCATGTAGGGCAGACCTAGAACTCAGTGTGTAGCTCAGGCTAGCCTGGAACTCACTATTGTAGCCCAGGCTGGCCTCAGTGCATTTCCAATTTGAATCAGGGATTACAAACCTGAACCAATGTGATTGGCTTTGAGTTTACTTCTTACATTAGATTATTCCTTACTCTTTGTAAAGTTAATCCCAGACGGATCAAGATCTAGACAACATAAGCATTCACTTCCTCATACGTGTAAGGATTCTGAGAAAACAGTATGGATGCTTCAATTCCTGGGATTGGGGAAGACCTGAGTTTATCTCAAACCCGGAAGCCAGAAGAAAAGATGAACAGCATCACCATGACAAACAGCAAACTGGGGTGACGTATCTGAGCGTACACCGGGCAAAGGAACAGCATTTAATGTAGCAATGGTGCTTGCAAAGCAGCAGGTAGAGGACTAGGGAAAGTCAAAGGTTGCGCTGAAAAGACATGATACCCCACCTCACTCACAGGGAAGAAATACGGATGAAATGCTCTTTTCCACACAGTAGACCGGCAGGTGTTTTAAAGAGGTGTGTGTGACACACGGCCAGGCTATTGAAAGTTATTTTGCGGCAAACGCTGAGAACTGCCGTGTTCTGGTCACGATCTAGGCACCAGGGGTACAGCATTGAACAAGCGGCTGCTTTAAGGCTCATATGATAGAGTTGAGCTGATAGTAGTCTGTCATACGGGGAATGAAACCGAGCAGGAACAAGTAGGGTGACCGGTGAGTGATAAGAAGGGGTACTCTACAGAGCATGATGAGGGACCTTCCAGAGAGGTGACATTGGAACAGAAACCAGCTTGCATGAAGAACAGCAGAGGGAACAAGCTGTGTCACCTCAGGGAAGATCATTCATCACAGAGGGACCGAGAACAGCGGCTGACAGACTCAGGAGCGGCCAGCTACTGGGGGTGTCGGGTGACAGGTGGGCGAGAGTGCGCGAGATGTTGGGACCCACGAGGTGGGCACGCCATTCAAGGCCAGGAGAAGAATTTCTTTCTCAAGTTTGTCACGGGAACCTTTGGGGAAATAGAAGCGGAAACCTGAGGGAATTCTTTTTACGTTTGCTGGTTTGGAAATCAGTAATGAAGCCTGTCCTTTTTAAACAGATGTTTTTTGGCATCTCTGGGGTGATACGGCGGTCTCATTTTGGTCAGCTAATATAGTTGTTTACACTGACGGAATTCCAGATGTTGGATCAACCTTGCATTCCTGGGATACCTCTCCCTTGGCCTTGATCTGTCCTCTGTTTTGTATATTAAGTGTTTTTAGATTTGTTTGAGACAACATTTTGATAGCCTTGACTCAATTCTCCTGTCTCGGCCTCCTAAGCCAGCTGGGATTGAGGCATAGCTGATATGCTAAAATTCTGTTGATAAATCTTTATTCTCTGTTCAAGAGGACATTCTGGAGTCTTCTTTTGTATGGTCTTGGATTTTTTTTTGAGATCTTATCATGTTTTAGTAATGGGTCCAGCTTCCATCGATGGGACTGTGGCAGTCCTCAGCTGCGACCTAATCAGTAAGGAGTTGGATCCAAGATGGCCAGGCGGCACAAACGGTGGACGCCCTGACCCGGCTCGCCTGGCAGTCAAGTGCACTGACCCTTAGGCACAGTGGCTCAAGGTCTGGAGCAGCACATGGCAGTCTCCGAAATGTAAAGGTTTTCAAAGCCCATGCAGCCCACTGCATTTTAATCGTACCAGTGGATTTTGACCTGGTTACCATTTTTTAGTACACGAACACGACCATGCGCACTGGTACAACTTGGACACTTCCTCTGCAGAATGCTCACACCCTGCTGGCTATTCTTAGTGAACCCCCTCTGAAACACGTGTGTGCTTTGGTAGGCTGAGACTGGGCATTGCATTTCAAAGGCGTACCTCCCTGCAGCTCTGGCTCCCATGCACAGGAGCAGCGGGCATCACTCTGGGACTGCAGTGCTGGTTTCTGGTGGGTAAAGTGCCTCGTCCCCTCAAAGAGTGGTTTTGGGGGCCTCACCAAGCCTGCCTGCCATTGACCTTGGATTGGGGGCGAGCCCAGGACCTGGCCCCAACACCTGGCAGCCAGCGGACGGTGAGTTCGACTGTAGAGTGCCTGTAATTCTTATCCTCACACCCCAGCCCCATTCGCTGGCACATATTGGACTCTGTGTACACACAGAAAGATACTGGGAAGGGGCGCTGCCCCCAGTCTTCCCAAAGACTGGGAACAGAATTTCCAAGCATGGCTGCTGTAAAAGTTGCGTGAGGTGTTTGAATGCTGCAGATAGTTAAAAGTAGAGATTTTTATCTCAAGTGTATAGCTGGTGAGGGGTTTAATTGTTGTTTTTAACTTAAAATGCCTCTGGGGTGTTTTGTGGTTTTTTTGTTTTGTTTGTTTGTTTGTTTTGTCTGGACAAGATTTCTCAGTGTAGCCCTGGCTGTCCTGGATCTTGCTCCGTAGACCAGGCTAGCCTGGAACTCACAGAGATCTATCTGCCTGCCTCTGCCTCCCGAGCGCTGACGTTAAAGGTGTGCGCCACCACCACCTGGTTCCTCTGAGTTCTTGAAAGCCGAGTAGATTCACACAGCTCAGTCTCTTCATGAAATGCACTCAAGGAGCTCTTAGTGTGTGTACAATTGCTGCCTATGGTGTGCCAGGCTGAGCTGCTAACACGCATGGCCAAGAAGACTCATAAATGAAGAGCCCCTCATGTTGGCTCACTTGGCCTTTTGCTCTCCTGGGGCAATCATTTCCTTTTGGAACAACCAGTGCATGCCTTCCGAATCTTTTCAGGGAGCTGGGTGGCTTGTGAGTATTCCCAAGGCTCATCAAGTACCCCTTTTAAAGTCAAACTACCACTTAAATATGATGACCTTTTGTCACCATGGCTGTTCACGTTAATTGCATTAAGTGATTCAGTTTTACCTCAAGTGGAAAGGATAGTTTCTTAACTTAAAAAACACCCAGGATTGGGCTGGGGCTTGGCTTTGTGGTAGAGGTACCTGCTGCACAAGCATGAGGACTGGGTTAGGATCCCCAGCATCCAGGTAAAAAAGCCTAACTTGGCAGCACACAGCTGTCACTCTAGTGCTGGGTGGGAGCCTAGACGGGTGGATCCCCAGGGCTCACTGGCTTGCCTGTCTACACACCCCAGGGGGAGGAAGGGAGGGAGGGACAGATGGAGGAATGTCTTAGGAAGAAAACTAACCCCAAGGCTAAAGCATAGGAAGATGGAATTTGTCTAGTTTTCTCTTCTTGGAAATCCACACCCGAAGGAAAATCCTCTGGAAAGGCCCTGCCTGTGGGATCACTATGTTCTCTCCCTCCCTCCGTGCTCAGCGCAGCCAACTCCTCTCTACTCCAAAGCTGCGTCGGCTTTCCTTTGGTGGCGTGGTTTTTTAACTGTCTCCGTATCTAGCTGCCATGTTTTGCACAAGGCAGTCCTGCATCAGAGGAAGGGGGCCCAGGTAAGGAGTATCCCAGAGTCACCCAGCAGGAAGGACAGAGTGGACGGGATGCCCACTGCCTGCACGTGCTCCTTATGTCTCTGCCTTCCCAGGACCTGCAGCTGGGCACCTTCTCCCTGGTGCCTCACCCTGTCCCCTCTTCCCTGACTTTGCTCCCTGACCCTTCCCTGGCACCCAGATACTCCTCTCTTCCAATTGCTCAGTGCCTACAGGGCATCCTACTTGGCACATTTAACATAGTTGGCTCGCCTGAGTCCTCTGGTACAGGGTCATGGCTTGTGGCTCCTTGGAGAACTCTGTTGTTGGTAGATGCTCCAACCGTGGAATGACTCAGAGGGGACATCGCTAACTGCTCCTCACTGCATCGGTCACTCCAGGGCACCATGCACTGAACAGACTCATTTGTGCCTTCTGAGGACGGGTTTTGAGTCACTCTGAGTTCTTAGAGAAGGAACTGGGCACTGTTTTCATTATCATCAAATAGCCATCTCCTGCCTAGCGTTCCAAGGCCCCGCTCCTGAGACTTCTCAGCCTCTTCCCTACCGTGAACGGCTCCCCATTATTTTATACTCCACCCCTTAACTACTGTAACGAGGCTCTCCATATTTTACGAGTGGGAATATTGAGACACCAAGTTCATTGATTGCTCAGGGTCAAACAGAAAGCCAGAGAATCAAGATCTGACCCCAGGCATCCTGGCTCTAGAGTTCCTGGGCTACATCCACTCACAGGGCTGCCTTTCTTAACTGAGGGTGGTGTGGATGAGAACATTGCCCTCAATCAAAAGAAATCCTTAGAACCCATCCTCACCCCAAACCTGATCTCCCTCAGAGGTGTCCCCTGCCTCTCACTCACACCAGCTATAAATTTCTTCCCCTCCCTGCCTGTGGCACCGATCTCCATCAAGCCCTGACAGAGCCCCACGGGGTCACTGCCCAGCTCAGACACTCTCGCCTCTCTTCTGGGGGGATTGCAAAACCTCCCTTCTCTCCAGGCATGTATCATTCCTCAGCCAGTAATTTTCCAAAAATAGATTTACCAGCACTCTGGGGCTCGAAATCCTTTGATGGCTCCTTGCTGTCTAGAGGCTCAGTGGCTTGCCACTGGACCATGGCTCCTACACTACTTCACATCTCCTGCCTCACATGCTCCCTCGGCTCAGACAAGCCATGACATCTCATTCCCCCAGGCTCTTGCCGGGGCTGCCATGGCTGTCAGGGATGTCCTCTCTTTTCTCAGAAGAACTTCTCTTCCCTGAGAACCCTGCTCAGATGCCATCTCCAGCCAGCCTTCCCCAGCTCAGTTCCCCTGGGGGATTTCCCCGTTCCCAGCGCACACACCATGGTCAGTGAGTAAATGGCATTTGTGAAGTCGTGGTTCCCTAGAGAGCAACTGGAGAGTGGGGATGGGGTCAGCTGTGCACACCTGGGTCCATTGCCACAAGCCAGGTAGGTCAGCCAGCTCCGCATGTCGTCCCCATGGCCCTGAGGGCCCAGGAGACTTGGGGTTAAGAAACTCAAGACCTTGTATTAGAAACAGAATCCTAAGAGTGCAGGCAGCATCCAAAGACAGGCACTGAGGACATGGCACACATCGAAGTACAAATGGCTCTCGTGGTTCTCGCTGTTCACCATGCATCTCCCCAGAACGTCAGGACCACAGTCTCCCATCTCTGCTGGTAACGCTGGTGATGCAAGCCAGGATCTCAGGCATCCTAGGCAAGAGCACTAGCCCCGAGCTGTGGCTCTAGCTCTCGGTTTTCTTTCTGTCTCAAAAAGGGTTTCCTACCTTGCCCAGGCTGGCCTTGAACTCCGGGTCAGCCTTGAACTTGTGCCTCCTGAGTACCTGGGACCACAGTCCTTTGCCATCAGTGCTGGCCATCCGGTCACCATTTTCATTATGCCGTCCGTAAGTCTGCTCAGCTTACTACACACTCACTCACCTGCTGGGGATGCTACAACGTGGCAGAGATCCGGTGTAAGACCCTGGGTTCCATTCTCAGAAACAGACAGCGCACGCTTTCTCTCTCTCTCTCTCTCTCTCTCTCTCTCTCTCTCTCTCTCTCTCTCTCTCCTCTCGCTCTCGCTCTCTCGCTCTCTCTCTCTCCTCTCTCGCTCTCGCACACGCACACACATGCGCACACATCCCATTCACTCATTGCCTGGCCGTCTGTTGGTTTCATGCTGCAGAACCATCTGCTAACCCCACCAGAGCTCAGAGCAGAGCAAAGATGAAGCTATATGCTGCTTGGAGGAGCTCTTAAGAGAGTTAAAGGAGGGGCTGGAGAGATGGTTCAGGGATTAAGAGCACCAGCTGCTCTTCCAGAGGACCTGGGTTCAATTCCTAGCACCCACGTGGCAGCTAGGGGTATATGTAACTCCAGTTCTAGGGGATCCCACACCCTCTTCTAGCCTCTGTTGCCACCAGACACACTGGTGGTACACAGACACACATGCAAAACATCAGTACACATAAAATGATCACATAATTTAAACGTTTTTAAAAATAGGATTGAAGGGTATCTAAGCTGCACATTGCTATGCGACCTCCCTGTTCCAAAGCAGCAGCGTTACACATGCTCACACTTTGTTCAGACCAAGCACTATCTGCTCCTGGAGAGCTGTCACAAAATTCCCCTAACTGGCTCCTGCGTCTCCTTGCTAACGGTTACTGCAAAGATGCCCTTGATTTTTCCCCTTTCTCCAGCCTGTAGTTCTTTATTCCAATTAGCACTACAGAGTCACTCAACATTCCAGACACTGGACTTGGTGGGTTTGTGCTTGAGAAAGGACATATAAAATATAGAGCAAAAATATGTGGTTTTTTTTTTCAAGCAAAGGAAATTGTCAGTGCAGGGAAATCACTGTAAGATCCGGGGCAGTGAGGCGTGAACTTTGAGCACGTGATTCCACCCTTGCTTGTTCCCCAGGTCCAAAGCAAAGTTATCTCCCCTTCACTGCGATGGATGTGATGCTCCAACAATTTTAAATAGGTATCTATTTTGTATCAAAGATATCTGACCACTAGTTACCACTAGGACCACTCCCTCAAGGAGCAGATGTGGCCGTGTGAGCCAGCAAGCATGGTCTAGCCCCTCAGACCCCGCCTGGGTGTTTCCTTCAAGTGGCAGCGAATCCGATGGCTACGCCTCTGCACTGTTAGTCACAGGTGAGAGGGCTTTCTCGAGGTGAAGGCCTGGGCCGCTGAGCCTAGGGCTTTCTGGTAGCTATGTTGCAACTGCCGAGCCCTTGCCAGAGCGATCGATTGACAGTGAAGCCACGGGAAAAGAATGTGAGGTATCCTGGTTCTTCCAGTTGCCAGCAAGCGGGTGCCGCCCTATCCCACTGAGCCGCTTCGGCCTCCATTCACAAACAGGAGCACAGCTGACTTCTTGGTGACTGGAGTCTGGATCGAGTCCCAGGTACCTGACAAGACTCACCAGGGATTACTAGACCTGGCATTTGGCAGACAGGCTGGGGGAAGGGGACAAACTTTCGGCAAATGTGTTCATGACAACTGTCACAGTTGAAAGCAGAGCGTGTGGATGACAAGAATGGATACACTCCTGAGAGCCCGTGGATCTCAGGATTTGAGAACCTGCTTAGGCAACCACCAAACGCCATCTCCAAAGCCACATGCTGTCACTAGACAGTGCCAGCTACAGCTCTGCCGAGTTCAATGTGTCCCAACTGCTCTACATTGGGCCATGGGTTAATCTCAGAATCTCGTGCAGAAACATCAAAACAAAGTATGGGGTTCAATACTCACCAGCTTTGAGACTCCGAAACTAATTATCTCTCTACAGCAACTTCTCCATTTGTGAGAGATGACCTCAAACTACCTCACAGAGCTCCAAGCATCAGAGGCTGTGGGGTGTGTCTGATTATGCTGGACACTTGATACCCCCCAAGGAAGACCAATGTCATTACCATCCTGAATAACAATGACCACTCATGCTAATATGCTTGACAGTTTTTTTTTTTTTTAAATAAGAGGTAAAGTTTTTATCCTTTAAACAGCATATGTGAGGATAAGGAAAAAGTGAGGAGGTTGTAAGTTTAGTATTGATTGAGCTCCTGTCACATACCTGGAAATCTATGGGACATCTCACTTTCCTTTTTATTTGAGAGGGTCTTACTGGGCAGCTCAGACTAGTGTTGACTTCTTAAGCCTCCTGCCTCCCCCTTTGGAAGTGATGGGATTACAGGTATCCCCACTATTCCCAATTTGTGACATTTTTCTTTAAAACTGGCCAAAGGCTTGAATAATGACAGTGATGATGATCTGATTGCCCACGGTGGACGCAAAGGTTAAACAGCTTCGGACATCTCAGGGCTGGAGGCAGTGGGGAGCCAACCTCCCTGGCCGCCCACACCCTGCTCTCCAGAGTGCAAAGTCTTTCATCTCAGGCTGGCAAAGGTCTGACGGTGAGCTGGGTGGGGTGGTTGGAGATCTGGCACAGAGGCTCTGCCATTATCATTGAGCCACTTGAGACATCCTTTCCATACCAGCCTTGTCATCGGGCCTAAAATCACGGGAGGCAGGGAGTCATACAAATGGCTCCTAAAGTCACGGGAGGCAGGGAGTCGTACAAACGGCTCCTAAAATCACGGGAGGAAACGAGGCGGCGTGCCTGAGGATAAACAGCACAGGCTCCTGCTCTTAGAATATTTCTGTTGTTGGGACGCAGGGAGAACACTGGGGGCTAAATGCCAGTTCTGTCATATTCTGACCAAGTGTTGCAATATACTCTAGCCCCTCACGATCTTTAGAGAGGATAGAAGACATCTTTAAATGGCCATGGACCAGGTGATGTGGGATTCGTTTTTTTGTTTTTTGTTTTTGGTTTTTTGTTTTTTCCAGACAGGGTTTCTCTGTGTAACAGCCCTGGCTCTCCTGGAACTCAGTCTGTAGACCATACTGGTCTGAACTCACGGAGATCCTCCTGCCTCTGCCTCCCAGATGCTGGGATTAAAGTTGTGTGCCACCACTCCTGGCCTTTGTGTGTGTGTGTGTGTGTGTGTGTGTGTGTGTGTGTGTGTGTGTAGGAGAAGGAGATTTGCATAAGTTTAGCTGTGTCTTTAATTTTTAGAGCTAGCACACACACTGGTGGGTCTCACGCTGACGTTTTGTGTGTGTGTGTTGGGGGGAGAGTTGTATAAGTTTAGCTGTGTCTTTAATTTTTAGAGCTAGCACACACGCTGGTGGGTCTCACGCTGACGCTGTCACCCGCATGTGTCATCCGACCTTACTTCAGTCCCTGCCCCTCCTCTGCTGTCCCCTCTGGCTAGCTCTCTTCGTTCTCCAGATTTCCCCTCTGTTTTCCGTCATACCCTCTCTCACACCTCCCCGCACTGTAGGAAGTCCTGAAATACATCACTCAGTTAACTCCACAGCACTCAAAGCTACTCTCTCACTTCCCACATGGAAACTGAGTATGGTCAGGGGCATGGCTACTCCAGGTAAAAAATGCGATGCTGACCTAGAATTTGAATCCTGAGCTCAAAAAGTCATGTGGAACTGGAATTAGTGAGAAGGCAGAGCAGCCTGAGGGGTGTCCTCTAACAGGGGCAATTCTAGTGCCTCTGTTAAACAGCAGGCTGGTTTAAACAGAGCCAGGGAAAGGGGCTAAAATTCAGCACATGTCCAGGGGACTCCGTAATAGGGGTACATTGTGTTGGAAGCTTTTAACTGGGGTGTCAATTAGGAAACATGTTGGGGGCCAGATTGGGAAGGAACTACAATGTCCAGGCTGATTATGATCATAGAAACTGTCCTTAGAGTCCTGGGACATAGGAGTGGGACACACACACACACACACACACACACACACACACGACCTGTCCAACTGTGCACCTCACTAGCCAGCATGAGCATCTATGCTATGACCCTCTCAATGTGCATCCAGCCCTGACACATTGCTTCCAGAGTCCAGTGCTACCATACAGGACCTGCACTGGGAGGGAGGTCCAGTGAGTCCCCTACTCTGATACCCATCGCTTAGGATACAATCTTTTTAAAACAGTGCCACTGACCGGGCATGTGTGACATTTCTGTAACCGTCGCTCTTGGGAGAGATGACAGGAGGATCATAGGTTTGAGGTTAGCATGGGGTACACAGTGAGACTCAGTCTAAAAACAGCTACAAACACATCCCCCAAAGTAAAGTGATAGTAACAAAGAAACAAAATTAGACGGCTGCTGGGGGCATCCTACATGCCTGGACACAGCTACCCAGAAGCCTGCGGGAGAAGGATTATTTTGAGCCCAGAAGTTTGAGATCAGTGGGGCCCATATAATCAGATTCTCTCTCAGAAAAACAAAGCAGAAACCAGCAATACTACTTCATTCTTTTGTTTTGTTTTGTGTTTTCGAGACGGGGTTTCTCTGTGTAGCTTTGGAGCCTGTCCTGGATCTCGCTCTGTAGACCAGGCTGGCCTCTAACTCGAAGAGATACACCTGGCTCTGCCTCCCGAGTGCTGGGATTAAAAGTATGCGCCACCACCACCCAATTCCCATTCTTAAGTTTAAGAAGCCGCTCCAAAAAGATAAGCCCTGCTCATAACTTTAAAAGTGCAGTTCAAAACAGTAAGATTTTTTTTTTTCATAGCAATCTCTGACAATGTCTGGTGTTGGCATGGTCATGGCTTTGGCCAGTTTGAGTAGCTACTTGTCTAAAAGGCACAGCCTTTTTGAAAAAACGTCTGTGGGCCGGTGAGAGTTAGGTCAGTGGGTGAAGATGCTTGTAGAACAGGCCTGTGAACCTGAGTTTCATCCCTGGAACTCACATAAAGGTGGAAGGGGAGAGCTAACTCCATGTTGTCCTCTGACTGCCATACATGCCCCTTGGCACACAAACAGGCCCACATATATACATCATGTGCACACATGTACAACAGTAAAAATGCTCATTTTAAAATGCAAGTGTGCATATCCCCCCCCCTCCACCGCCCCAAACTCCAATTCTAGGAATCTATTCTATGACTATCCCTGGCCTAGTATGCAAAAATGTACTTGGGAGGATGTGCATTGTGAATGTTTGTGATTCTTATAAGCTAAGGGAAAACGGATTGCTGAGCACTAGCCCCCTATCATATATCCACTCAAAGAAATAGATTCCAGTGTCTGACACGAAAATTGTGGGAAATGTAAGAAGTGGTAACTCCTCCCTGGACGAATCCTATATGCCTTCGTTTACATAGAAAAATCTGGAAACATACACAAAAACAGTTACAAGTGGTTAGTTCTCTCAGGGAAGTGGGGACGGTGGAGGGAGGGGCCCATCTGAACTCTAGCTCTTCTGTGTTGCTTAAATGTCTTTCTTCCCTTTCCTTACTAGTTTCTTTATCTCGAACCGTGAGCAGTTATTATTTTATAATTTAAAATAATGTTAAAGTACAATTAAGGGCCTTCGAGATGGTTTGGTGGGTATGGGAGCTTGTCACCAAGCCTGATGACCTGAGTTCGATCCCTGGAACCTACATGATGAGAGAAGAGAACCCAACTCCCACAGATTGTTCTTTCACCTCCACACACGTGCTCTGGCTCACACCCCCCCACATTCCCCCCTACACTAAGTAAATAAGTGTAAAAAAATTTAAGTAAAAATGAAGACATAAGGCTAACAGCTCCCAGATGTGGATTTGAACTTCAGAATGCATTAGCAATAAATGGAATAGTCTTGAGGTTTACTAATAAAAGAGAGGTTTTTTTCAGTTTTTTGTTTTGTTACAGGGTCTCATGTAGCCCAGGCTGGCCTCAGACTCACTGGGATGACTGTCTCTGCCTCCTGATTGCTGGCATCACAACTGTGCACCATCACACTAAGATCATATGTCTGTATCACATCTGTGCTCTAACACCAGTGGGCCTTCCTGCTCTGTATCTGAGGTTTTGGCTTAACACGTCTTCACTGTTGCTGTTTATTTGGGATGGACAGTGGACCCAGTGGACCAACGCTCCTCGGTGTCCTCAGGTAGGCCAGGAGGGGCCAGAACGTGGGGCCTTAGGTGCCTACAGAGAACTGTGCTATTTAATAACCATCTCTAGGACATTTCCATGTACATGCCAGTGCTGGGAACCCAACAATGACAGAACAATGTCCTCTCTGCAAGAGCTCACTTAAGAATCTTGCACATGGAAGACAGGGCATGGCAAATGTTGGAAGTATGCTGGAAGCACTGTGGGTCACACAGGAGGGGTCACACAGGATGGCTCACTGGGCCAAGGCTCAGGAAGTCTGGATAGGGGAACAGAGGTACACGTGAGTCTTTGAGTGAACTGGAGTCTGCTAATCTCCAGAGTAGCAGCTGACTTGGGAAGGGTGGGCTTTACTGGGAGTAACATGGGATTAAGCTTTATGAAGGGACACTCTGGCAAGAGTATGGAGACGTCTGTGTGCGTGTGTGTGTGTGTGTGTGTGTGTGTGTGTGTGTGTGTGTAATTTTCTTAAATATACAACTATCAAGTAAAGAAAGAACAGGCGCTAGGGCCCCAGTGTTGCCCCAGGGCTGGGTACAGAGGCTGGAAATAGCTATGGTCACTGACTGGAGCACTCGGGCCTCAGAGATGTGAGAAGACAGGGTGGAGAACAGAGGGGTGGCTAACACAGGACGAAGGCATGGGTGACCTTATGTGCTCGGTCCTCAACAAGAGCACACCTTCCTTCTTGGCTCAGCATCTTTCACTGGCCCCCACTTTCCTAAAAGCCCAGCCTGTCCTCTACTGGCTCTTCTCCCGCCAAGCCTTCCATGTTGAAGGGCTTCAGGACCCAGGGTCCATTGCATCCTATTTCCTCCTACATGCCCTGGAGGTTCAGCCATTTCAAGGCTTTGAATTCCACCCTCAGGATGACATGCCCAGAGGTCAAATTTCGGTCCAGATTTTCCTCCTGGACTCCAGGTCTAGAATCCATCTACGTGACACATCTACTCTGATGAAAATTGGACTTTAAACTTAACACATCCTAAACAGGATCCTTGCCCACCCCTGAACGTCTATATTTGCTGCCCCTCACCATCTCAGGGGACAAGTCATTCTACCCAGTTGCTCAGTTGCAAAACCTCTGGTCACTCTTAACTCTTCCTTTTTTTTTTTTTTCTTTTCTTTTTTTTTTTTTTTTCTTTTTTTTTTTTTTGGTGGTGGTGGTGGTGAGTCTCACTCTGGGGCTGGCCTGAAACTTGAAAGCCTCCTGCTTCAACTTCCTGAGTCCTGGGATTGTAGACACACCATCTATCCCTGAAACTCTTTAACTTGCTCTTCAGTTCTCAGGAAATCCTGTTAGTTCTGCGAACACGAATGTATCTAGAATTCAAACACTTCTCACTGTTCTGTGACCCCGGGCCACGCTCCCGGCTACTATTTATCTTTCGCTAGTATTTTTGAGATTCGTTCAAAATTCAGCGGTCAGATTATTTTAAAACACGATTGAGGTGTGTCTATGCCCTACCCCAAGCCCTCCACAAAGCTTCCTCCTTTAAGACCTTACCGAAGCCTGCAGGGCTCTACAGTTTCCGCCTGTGTCCAGTTACTCTCTAGTAACCGGTCTCTGCTCTCCCAGCTCTTCAGTGGACAGCTGATATCCCGCTATCCCAGTCCATGGCTGTGCCTTCACTCCTATGGGAGTACCCCTCACCACAGTCATCTTTAAGCTCTCCCGACCTGCCCGCAGAGCTAGCCACCTCTGGGCGGCACACCAAAGGAATCAGCGTTACTTCCCAAACTAGGATGCTCTAGAAAGCAGGGAAATTTGTGTGCTCTCTCTCTCTCTGCCCTGTCCTCGGTGTCTAGGACCCTGTCTGAATTGTAGTAGGCCTCAGGCTGAGGTTAAAGAAGCAGACCTGTGGAAAAGGCTCCATCAGAGGAAAGAGAGTATAGGAGGAAGAGGGTGGAAACCAACCTGGAGCTGGCCAGAGAGAGCGCACAGGCAGCTAGGAGCTGAGGATGAGGAAGCCCAAGTGGAGGTCGGAGCGGATCGAGAGGCAAGTTAGAGATGCTCCCGGGGAGGCTGGTGGGGGCCTCTGGAGGTTGGGAAGAAGTTTTATTGTGGCCCCATGCCCCTGATACGAGGTA
>CABHPH010094037.1:28761-75343 GCA_902168325.1 Peromyscus nudipes | reverse complement strand
ACACACACACACACACACACACACACACACACACACACACACAGACTCACACACTCACTGTCCTTGGTACCCATGAGGAATTGGTTATCTTCTACGAATACCTTGGATTCTCAATCCTTTATATACATGAGACAATGTAACATCTGCATGTGACTGTTGTGTAATATTACTTTGACTATGTAAAGGTGTGCTACATTTGTTTATGCTGCATTGGTTTAACTATATACAGATATGTTGCATTTGTTTTACCTGATTGGTCTAATAAAAAGCTGAACAGCCAATAGCTAGATAGTAGAGGGATAGGCAGGGCTGGTGGTCAGAAGTAGGAGAGGAGAGGAGGAGAGAACTAGGGAGATAGAGAGAGAGATGCCTGGGGCCAGCCAGTAAGCCATGGAGTAGGATATACAGAAAGAAAAAGAAGGTAAAAAGCCCTAAGGCAAAATGTAGATGAAGAGAAACAGGTTAAGGTAAGTTATAAGAGCTAGTGGGACAAGCATAAGATAAGGCTGAGCATTCATAATTAATAATAAGTCTCTGTCATGATTTGGGAGCTGGTTGGCGGCCCAAAAGAAAGCCTGCTACATGTGACTTACCCACATGGTCTTGCAAAGCTCATATCCTACCTGGATTACCTATGATGCCCAATACTATGTAAGCATCAAATACTATATAAATGCCTAACACTATTAAGTAGTTAATACTATGTGAGTATCCACTGCTATGTAAGTACTGAATTCTTTGCATTTTATACTGTGCATATTTAGGGACAACATGAAACAGTCTGGTAAAGATACAATTTTCTCCTGAAGATCTTTCATGTAGTTGGTTGAATATATGATGAATTTATGATGTAGAGAGGGCAACTCACATACTAATATGACTCTGTGTGTGTATATGTGTGTGTATGTGTGTGTGTATGTGTATGTGTGTGTGCATATGTATTTGTAGGGTATATACATGTATTTTTATGGCTAGCCTCTTTTATTGTGCAATAATGCAAATAAAGTAATTTTAAGGTAAGTTATAGTTCAGTTTCTTTTTCTTTTTCTGTCATCAGCTAAATACATTTTTAGGTTAATTGGGAGACAGAAGAAAGGCAAGGGTGTGCTTCCTGTCATAAATCATTGACAATATAAGCCAGCAGTTATGAAAGGAGTTGTGTGTCAGTCACCTTCAAGGCTTCCCATTCCCCTGCCTGTGTCAATCCTGCTCCTGGGGAATTAGTGAGGGCCACTCCTGCGCCCTTCCTTGTCAGATGTATCCTTTTAGTTCCTTGTAAAGAGCTGTCTCCAGGTTAGGAGGAACAGGAAATTTGACAGAGTGTGTTGTGACCAGGAGAGCATGGTGGTGACCAGTTTCCTGGTCCATGCCTTGAGAGCTTGTTAGTAACAAATCCCAGTCCCTCAGAGACGTACTTTCAAACACACCTGTGATACCCACAAGTGGGACCCACGGGTCCAGGCCCAGAGTGCTGGCTGAACTTCCAGGCAGTGCCAACATCCACTTCTCACTTGAGCTAACCTGAAAGTGATCTTGTGCCTCAGACAAAATGATAGAACAAAGATATATCTTTTTCCTGGGCTCAAACTGTACATGAAATAAATAAGAGTTGTAGTTTTTAGCCTCTAAATTTCATGATAGTAAGAGCCTGCCAGAGCAAGAGCCTTATAGTTCCCAAGGACTGAGATGAAATTTTTGACATGGATACATTATTTATGTTGGGTTGTGCGCTCTTTTGTGTATGGGTCTTTTTACTAGGAACATCTCAAAGTGAGGGATGTGACAACTCAAATTCTAAACAGAATCCCTAAAAAAAAAAAATCACTGTCTATGGTGGTTTGAAAAAGTATGGCCCTCATAGATTCAGGTATTTGAATGCTTGGCCTGTAAGGAGTGGCACTATTAGCAGGCTTGGCCTTGTTGGAGCAGGTGTGGCCTTGTTGGAGGAAGTATGCCACTGTGTGGGTGGGCTTCAAGGTCTCATATGAAGTCTCAAGCAATGCCCAGTGTGGGACATAATTCACTTCCTGTTGCCTGTGGATCAAGATGTAGAACTCTCAGCTCCTTCTCCAGCACCATGTCTGCCTGCATGCTGCCATGCTTCTCGCCATGATGATATTGGACTGAACCTCTGAAACTGTAAGGGAGCCCCAATTAAATGTTTTCCTTTATAAGAGTTGCCATGGTCATGATGTCTCTTCACAGCAATAGAAACCCTAATTAAAACACTGACCAAAAATGTTTACTGAAATGTGCTACTAGAGTCTATTAGATGATAAAGATAGTAAAGCCCAATGTTGATTTCTGGAATTATTCAGGAAATGCTACAAAATGTTGAGCCCCCTCCAATCTCCCATAGGTTCTGATGAGTCCAGCTGTGACCAACATTTTGATTCATGCCCACACTCCTATTGCCAGCCAAGTTTGAGAATTAATAGGATGAACCACTGCTGCCCATGTTGGTGAGGATCCAGGGCTTCATGTCAAAGAGTAGTGACGGACACTGCTAACAGTGGACTAGACATTGCAAAGCAAACTGGGGTCTTCCTCACTCAGTTCTTTCCCTTGTGTTTTTTTTTCTGTATTCTTTGCTCTTTGGGGGTCTGCTACTCAGCTCCCAGATAAATCACATGGAGGCTCAGTCTGTCATATTTCTAGCCAGCTTTTCTTAACTTAAATTTTCCCATCTGCTCTTTGCCTCTGGGCTTTTATCTGTCTCTATTCTGTCTACCTTTCTTTACTTTTGCTCTGTGGCTTGCTGTGTAGCTGGGTGGCTGGCCCCTGGCGTCCCCCTTTCTTTCTCCTTTCACTTCTCCTCCTTTTCTTCCCAGATTTCCCTTCCTATTTATTCTCTCCGTCTGCCAGATCCATCTCTTTCTCTCTTCTACCCAGCAATTGGCCATCAGCTCTTGATTAGACCGTCAGGTGTTTCAGACAGGCAAAATAACACAGTCTCACAGAGTTAAACAAATGCAACATAAAAGAATACAACACATTTTTGTATCATTAAACAAATGTTCCACAGCATAAACAAATGTAACACATCTTCAACTAATATTCCACAATATTTCCTTAAAATAATTTGCCCTTTAAAGTGTATTTCTTGGTTACAAGATTTCTTGGGTCATAAAACATATACTTTTCACAGTTTAAAGTTTGGGGCTTTAAAATGAATCTCCATTTTTCTTTTTGATACAGGCTCTTATGTAGCCCAGGCTAGCCTTGAACAACTATACAGCTGTTCTTTCACTTGTTGCTGGTGTGTATATGGTGTGTTGCTCTCATGTTCATGAGGCTATAAGAGCACAGGGGACAAAGCCACACTTTTGTGCTTTTGTATCCCAAACATAAGGCCAGTGCTCTCTACAGCCTCAGTTCCAGAGGGTAGGGTATGGCCTTCCACTTGGTGTTGCTCAACATTTAGATTCACAAAGCCAGGAGAGATCTGTGAACCATATGCAAATTCTCAGAGGGGGAAGAATAGCATGGACCCCTGTGATATAGCAGTTAATCCATTCTGGGGTTAAATATCAGAATGTGTGCATGGTTTTCATCTTGCTGTCCACTACAAGGCTTTTTGGTTGTTGTTGTTTTGTTTTGGTTTTGATTCTGATGTCTTCCAGGGGTGTAGATGTCATTTGCTTTCCTTTATTTTGTTATTTATTTATTTATTTGAGTTGAGAGTTTCTTGCTGTAGTCCAGGCTGGCTTGGGCTTTGTGAAGCTCCTGCCTAAACCTCCTGGGTGCTGGAGTGAGAAACCTGCATCGCTGTCCCTGGCTCTAGCTTATACTTTTTTTTTTTTTTTTTTTTCTTACTTAGTTTTTATTCATAATCATAAACTTAACTCTGCAATCCAGCTAGACTTGGGAGGGGAATGAGGAGAATATGGAACCCAGAGAACTTCAGTGAGAGCGGAGATTACAGGGTACTGCGAGCAGATGGGGTGGGGGTGCTCTCCTGAGCTACAGAAGGAATGGTCTGGTGGGTAAGAAGCCCGCAAGTCGAAAGAATTAGAGTTGTCCACAGTCGGAAATGGTGATCTTCTTGCTGGTCTTGCCATTCCTGGACCCATAACGCTCCATGGCTTCCACGATGTTCATGCCTTCTTTCACCTTCCCGAAGACCACGTGTTTGCCATCCAGCCACTCAGTCTTGGCGGTGCAGATGAAAAACTGGGAACCATTTGTGTTTGGTCCAGCATTTGCCATGGACAAGATGCCAGGACCTGTATGCTTCAGGACGAAGTTCTCATCCTCAAATTTCTCTCCGTAGATGGATCTGCCGCCAGTGCCATTATGGCGTGTGAAGTCACCACCCTGGCACATGAATCCTGGAATAATCCTGTGAAAGGAGGAACCCTTATATCCAAATCCTTTCTCTCCAGTGCTCAGGGCGCGGAAGTTTTCTGCTGTCTTTGGAACTTTGTCTGCAAATAACTCGAAGGAGACGCGGCCCAAGGGCTCGCCATCGGCCGTGATGTCGAAGAACACGGTGGGGTTGACCATGGCTGCAGCAAGCGGCGACAGGGGACAGCGGCGTCTGCAAAGCGCTCTAGCTTATACTTTTATCCATCAATTACATGTACCTCCCTGGAGTACAGAGATGTCCCTGAACATCTCTCCGCCCGCCTAAAGGATTAGGAGTCCTATAAATCCTCCTTATTTAGTATGCTGCATTGCTGGGTCCCACTAAATCAAGTGGCCCTCTTTCCTCAAACACGTTCTTATTGAGTACTACAGGCACAGAATTATATTAATAAATTTAATCAACAAAGCTCTCAGCATTCAGCACTTGACCTGGTGCTGTTACCTGCACATGATAAATCCTTCACTTCTCTTGCCAAGCTGCTGCTTCCTCAATCTATCTGCTTTACTTAGAGTAGATAAATAAATAGGAACCTCATTTGGATGTGGGGGCCCACTCCTGAAGTCCCAGCACTCTGGAGGCAGAGGCAGGAGGATTACTATAAGTTAGAGGTCCGCATAGGGAGTTTCAGGCCACCTTGGTCTACATACTAAGGCCTGTTTCAAAAAGAAAAAAACCAGTCAACCAATCAACAGCCAGATGAATCAACAAATGAATGAACAAAGGAAAGGAAGGGAGGGAGGGAGGGAGGGAAGTCCAACTATTGAGTGTTCTTGTCTCCATGGCCTGTTTAGTTCCATTTCTGATGACCCCGGTGAATGTCTGACTTGCTGCTTTAGGCACAGAGACAGCAGGCGGGAACAAGCAGCTTCATGCCACATTCTTTCTGGCGTCACAGAAATGGAGGAGAAGCCCTCTTTTCCACTCCTATGACGGTGATTTATTTACCCAAGGCCGCTTCTCATGGCCTCCCTCACACCTCCACCAGCAGTTCTCCAAGTAAAATGAAATAAATACAGGATTAAAATTTATTACATTTTCCACTGGTGGTTCATGGCCCCAAATGAATTTTAGAATTAGCTGTGCATCTTAAGCAGTGGTTCTCAACCTGTGGGTCACAACCCCTTGGGGGTCACGTATTAGATAGGCAGCGTATCAGATATTTATATTATGACTCATAACAGGAGCAAAATTACAGTTATGAAGTAGCAATGAAATGATTTTATAGTTGGAAATCACCACAACATGAGGAACTGTATTAAGGGGTTCCAGCATTAGGAATGTTGAGAACCACTGGTATTAAGTACTCGAGGAGACTCTAGTTCAAAATATCTGGGTACTAAATACAGGTGTGTGTGTGTGTGTTTAAGGAAATGTCATAGGTGATTATTATTGACATGCTTTTCTGAAGACTGTTGCTGGAGACACCTACGCAACCATTCTGGGGTTAAGCTTTGTTGTAGGCATATGACCTAAGGTCGAGTTGTTCATTTCTGTGCTATGCAATGGTATTTTTGTACATTAGCTCATGCTCTTCTCTTTATTCTCCAACACACTGCTTTTGATTAGGGTTTTTCTTTAGCCAATGCATTTGTCTGCCTCTCTTTGAACTCAGAGCTGTAGGTTTTCCAGTGGGAGTTCTATAACCCTGCAGACAGTGGATGCCTGAGTGTTGGCACAAAGATGCTAGGGGATGGCGAGTGTCCCTATCAGATGCAGACTGTGGAGAAGACCATTTCTGGGATGTTGATGCTGTTCCTCACTCCTAGCCCCTCTTTTCTGCACCCTCCTTTGCATAGCCCATGAGGTATTAACCTCTCTCAGAGTGTAGATCTGAGAGCATTTATTGCTCAAGATGTTATCAGCGCCTATAGCAATCCTAATCCACCTTTCCACACCTGCTAATATTACTGTATACAGCTGAAACCATGGAGACACCATGTCCAGGACTTCTGATCCCCCATAGGAGGCTGAATTACTTGTTTTATGGTAGTCCCTTTCCAAGTTCCCAAGCAGGAGAGAAGTCAGTTGTCCTTGGTGGTGAGATTTGACAGCATTCCTGCCCCTGCCTCTGCCTCCATCCTCCAACCCTGCTTCCTAAAAACATTGTCTCCACATAGGTTTTTCAAGAAACTGTCCCAGACACTGGACATTGTCCTTATATGACATTCACATGAGTGACTTGAGTCCCTGTGGTTTCCTGTATCTGGCTTTCCCCATCAGATCATAATGATTTTTGGAGATGCTGAGGTTTATGATATTTTAGCATCAATCTACTGAGCAGAATGTATGACACACATGCAAATGTAGAAAATAGGCATACGTGCTGGGTACATGTCCTATTAAGTTAACGAATCCTAATTCTTTAGGAGTTATTTCAAAAGTGGACTAGAGACATTGAAAAATGAGTACTTTGGCGGGTATATTTTTATTTTATAATTTTGTTCTGTATTTACAGGTGTTGATGAGGCATAGGTCAGGAAGGAAGCCATGTTTTATCATGTATTCCAAAGTTGTAAGAAATTTCTCACCGGAAGAGAAAGTGTTGATATTTCTGAAGTTAGGAGCATCTGGGTACGGTTGTGGTTTGAATGTGAAGTGTTTCTCACGGGATCATGTCTTTGTACTCTCAGCCCCAAGATGCTGGAGCTGTTTTGGAAGGCTGTGGAAACTTAAGACTGTGAAATCTGCCTGAAGAAAATGGGTCACTGAGAGCTGGCCTTGGGGTTTTGTAGTTCAGCTCTCTTTCCTGTTGTCTCTGTGCTTCCTGACTGGAGACATTAATAAGATCTGCCACCTCATGCTCCTGGCACCATGTTTCTCCTCCATGGTGGACTGCATCTCCTTACACTGTAAGGCAAAAATAAGCCCCTTTTCCTGTAAGTAGCTTCTTGCCAGGTAGTTAGTTGGTCACAGCAAAAGGAAAAGTAATTATTTATTTTAAGACTCAGTTTAGGTGTCATTTAGGAAACAGTAGTTTTTAGCAAATTATTCTACAATATGCATTACAGAGATGACAAGAAACATGACATTTTCAGCAGGGTGACCCCAGGACAGCAGGGAGCTGTTGTCAATTTTCTTACTGGTCTTGTTTGATAAGAAAAACCCAGTGTTTAGTTAAGCTGACAGCTGCTGGGTCTCCATCCTTCATGGGCATTGTTCTGAGAGCAAGTACCCACTGTCTCTGCTGTCAGAGCTACAGCCTCCGATCCCTCCTCCCTGTACCGTTTGCTGGCGTTAGCTCTTATATTTTCTTCTTTGACTTTGTCTGTGTCTTTCTCTTTTTTTTCTTCTTTTTTCTTCTTTCTTCCTGCAGCATCAGAAATTGAACTGAAGGCCGCAAAGATACCAGACAAGTACTCAAACACTGAACTATATTCGCTGGTCTCTTTATACTTTTTATTCTGAGACTCTTACTCAGTTGCCCAGGCTGTTCTTGAACTCATCTACAGCCAGGCTGGCCTTGACCTTGTGATCTCCATCTCACTCCCAGTCACTGGGGTTATAGGTTTATGCTACCAGATTCGCCTGCCTTACTTCTCATTTCTTAAAGTGGAATATTGGGTTTTTAAGTTGAGACTTTTAAAATAAATCTTCCCCAAGCTCTACACTAGTTGCATCTCATAGATTCAGATATACTTTTTCTATTTAAGTTAAAAATATTATTTAATATTTCATTAGCATACATTAATTGCTCAGAGTGGTGGGTTTCAGTATGTTTTCATGCACGTGTGTGATACACTTTGATCGTTTTCGCCCCTCTTACTCTTTCTTAGTCCTTTCCCACAATCCCCTTTCTCTCTCCTAGTGGTTCCGCTCCTACATTCAAGTCTTAAAAATTTTTATACATTCTACAAGTGAGAGAAAGCATGCAATATCTGATTTTGTTTTTCCTGTTTGAGACTTTCATGCATGAAAATGTGTTTTGATTAAGCCAACCTTCCTTACCGTCCCCTCCAATTCCATCCCTCACAATTTTATGAGTTCTCCTTTTTAAAATCTACCAAGTCCCCTTGGTCCTGGCAATATGTGTAGAGCCAGGGACAGGAGCATGGACAGCCTCTCAGGCTGCATCCCTGAGGAAAACTGACTCTTTCTCTCCCAGCAGCCATTCCCAGATGTCACAGGGCATGGAGTAAAAAGCCCACCACAGCTAGACTTTTTGGTCAGTGGATCCCCACAGACTCCTTGCCCCAATGTTACAGACTATTACTAATACTTCTTTTGGTGACCTAGAGCTTGATGGTGAGACACAATTATTGAAAGCACCATGTACATAGGACATGGAGAAATTAAATTGGTGCTTATATGGAAGCCTCATCTTGTTCATTTTACATAACATGGTGATCTCCAGATCCATCCATTTTTCAGCAAATGACCCAATTTCATAAGATATCATTCGAGGCAAAAATAATTATCTGTTGTGTGCCATCATGTGCCCATTTCTGTTGACAGCTACCTAAGCTGACTACAGGCTATCATGAGAAAATGCTAAGAGAAAATGGGTAAATAGGTTTCTGTAATATGTGTTTGCTTTGATCTTTCAGGCATTTACCCCAAAATGATATCGCTGGATCACATAGTATTTATACTTTTATTTGCAGCAACTTCCTACTATTAGTGTCTTCACCCATTTACATTCCCACCAAAAGTACATAATAATCCCTTCTCACCTGAATCCTTGCCAATATTTGTTGTTGTTTTTTTCCCTTGGTGATAGCCATTTTGTCTGGTATAAGATCAAATCTTGGTGTAGTTTTAATTTTTATTTTCCTTTGGTTTTTTATTTTTCCTGGGTGGCACATTGTGTGTGCATGTGTGTGTGTGTGTGTGTGTGTGTGTGTGTGTGTGAGAGAGAGAGAGAGAGAGAGAGAGAGAGAGAGAGAGAGAGTCCCATTTGTATTTTTTTCACTTGAAAGGTGTTTGTTCACTTCGTTTACTTATCTGTTGATCAGGTTATTTCCTCCCTTAGCATCTAAGTTTTGGAAATCTTTACATATTATGGATCTTACCCCCTTGTCAAAGGAGCAGCTGGCTGCTTTTCTCCTGTTCAGCAGCTGTCTCTTCACTCTATTATTCTTTTGTTGTGCACAAGCCTTTAAATTTCCCAAGATTCAATTCTGAATTCTTGCTATAATTTCTGGAGCTATTTGAGCTGTGATTCTCATGGAGAAGGAATGTCTACAGATTGGTTCCACAAAGCAGTGAGCTTTGGAGTGACCTTCTCAAGATGGCCCCCTGTCACAACACCATACTTTATAGAAAACATAAACGGCAGCATGCTGGGAAGCCACCAGACCAGCTAGCTCAGGCTGCCTTTCTCTTGTCTTTTTCCTGTGTCAGTGTTGCCTGCTAGGTCTCTGTCTCTCTCTGTTCCCCTCCTGCCACGTCACTGGGCTGCCCTGGGCTCAGCACTAATTGCCCCATCAGGCATGAGTTATTACAGGTCCGTTCAGCCATATTTCTACCTAAAACCTAAACCATTGGACATGGCCAGTGCTTCATAGAAGGGAACAAGAAAAGAGTTTGGCATAAACGTGGTGTCTGTACCTCCCAGATCTGGTCCTGGGGTCAGCTTTCATAATTACATCTTTCATTTTCTACAACCTTCTCTCCAGTACCCTGGCTGAATCCTTGCTTAAAAACTGACTGGCAACTCAAGCTTCAGCCCTGGGGCCTGAAAACCTTGGTGGTTCTGTTTTGATTTGGATGTATCAGTTGAGAAGTAGCATTACTCAACGCCACACTGAAAGGCACCCAGAGCATGTTCCAAGTGTAGTCCATTTTTTGTTTATTGGGTAACAGCATCCAGTTTCACGCTGGCAATTTGGATAAACCACCTTAGCTGACAGAGTGATATTTCCCGCCAGTTGTTTCAGGGGTATATAGCTTTTTAGTCCTGGGATCTTAAAGAATTACCTCTCAAAACATAGACAGATGTGGCAAAGTGCCATTGTTAGGTAGTTTTCCAAACAGTTCCTGCTAGTAAGAGTCTTCAGGAGGGAGAAGAGGACATTATAAGATGGAACTGCCTAGTGACAAGTGATACCACCTGGTGCAAGGGAAAAGTGCTGTACAAAGCTGGGCATTAATTTTGGAGTTCATTGTTAGCTTGTGATCTTGCAGATCTACTTAGGACCGATTCCCTTGCCCTCAGACTTGATTTTCCTCGACTCCGTTCATCCTACGCAGCTGCAGGTGTGAAGTCTGGGCAAACCATCACAGTGATCCTTAGAGTATGATTTTTTAAAAAGTACTGGCCTGTGCCACTGCTGGAGAGACTTGATGAGTCAGCCCAGACATCACAGCTCAGTTGGAATCATGATAGCTACCAGAGAATGCCAGTGCGAGTTAAAGTAGTTAAGGTTTATTTTTTAATATATGTTTAATTAAAACAGAATTATGTCACTTTCCCCCTCCCTCTGCCCCTCCAGCCCTTCCCATGTCCTCTCACTTTCAAGTTGATGGTCTCCTTTTCTTTGATTATTATTGTTAGACACATATACATATATATGTATGCATTTGTGTGCACAAATACATAAATATAACCTGCTGAGTCTGTTTTTGTTGTTTGTGCATACATGGTTTCAGGGCTTACCACTGGGCATTGTACAACCAGTAAAAGCGTTCATCTGTGGGAGACACTAATTCATTTTTCCAGCAGGCATTTGTTGACTCTAGTTCTCGTTAGGGGAGAGATCCCTTTAAAATTCCCCCATTCCATGTTAATATGTCCATCAATGTTGCTAGTTTTCTGGGTTTGCTTATGAGGCCGTTTCTAGGAGAGACTGTTTTACCGCAGGCTTCCTGGTTTTCTGGTTCTTACAATCTTTCTGCCTCTTCTTCCTCAGTGTTCCCTGAGCCATAGATGCAGGAGCTGTGATATAGATGTATCCGGTGGGGCTGGGTTCTCCATAATCCATTGCTATCTGTGCTGTGTCCAGTTGGGGTTTTCTGTGGGGAACACCATTTTCTGTGAAGAGAGGCTTCTTTGATGAGGGGTGGTCGATACACTTCTATAGGTCTAAGGACAGGATTTAGAATGCAATAAGGAACCATTACAGTCAATACCACATGCTTAGGACATATGACTTGACTGATTGGAGCTAAATCTAACCTGAAAGGCTCTTTTCTGCAGTCTAGACTCCATGATACCAGAAAATGCTATGCAAGATGTCTGGGTGGGGGTAGGGCAAGGCAGTAGTCTCACCCAGCGGCAACACCTGTGAACCATGATAATGACCAGCAGGGCAAACTGTCTGTAAAGGAACCATAGTGGCACTCACATGTGGGCGGTGACCAACAGCTGTCCAGTTAGATGTAAGGGACACTCAACAAGTAGTCGTGCCTGGTGCTAGAAACCTAGCCAGCTGCCTAGGGTTAGTGAGGTCATGGATATTAGAAAATAATTTTTTCTTTCTTTCTTTTTTTTTACAAAGAGAAATGGAAGTTTGGTCTTAATGTTACATATTCTGACACAGAATCTCGATTACCAACTCTGAGTCCTCCTCATAAGCAAGCACTACATAATAGCATCTGAATTCTTTTTTCCTTCTTGCTTTGTTTTTGATGTGACACATGGATTTTCCTATGGCTAAAGACTCCTTTTATTTGTAGGTGGGTTGGATGATGATCCCAGTAGTCACCATCCATGTAGATGAATGTAGGGGGGATGCATTTTGAATAATTTGAACAAATGTCCTGTGCCCAGAATACATGGCTTTTAGAAGAAAACACAGATTCCTTATTCCATCCTTGGTGTTAGTATTATTGGTCATGATACCATTATGCCGTGCCCATGTGAGCTCCAGTACTGGAGTGAGCTGCTATACCCATGTGAGATTCAGTACTGGGGTGAGCTGCTGTGCCCATGTGAGATTCAGTACTGGAGTGAGCTGCTGTGCCCATGTGAGATTCAGTACTGGAGTGAGCTGCTGTGCCCATGTGAGATTCAGTACTGGAGTGAGCTGCTGTGCCCATGTGAGATTCAGTAATTGAGTGAGCTAATTGTAGGTTAATGTTTGTGAAGTAATATGTCATTTTTGTCTCATGAATTATTCATGTCAGTGTGTATTCCTGAGGTACTGGAGCTGTGTAAAATATTATATGAGAATATAAATGTTTTTATCATGTTTTATTTCTATGAACTATTTGGCAAAAATATCCTAGCCTAAAACAGACAAAAACCTCTTTATTTAGTTTCGCATTAAAATTTTCCACTATCAAAAATATCTGAGCAACAGCACATTTTTTTATGTTTCTTTCATAATTTTATCACTTTGATTCATTACTATTAAAAGAAGTGTTAAAACCAGATTTTCTTCTCGCCTATTTTTTCCTCAATGAATTTTTGAAATGAATTATTGAAAGATGATTGTTGCTGTTTCCAACCCAGACTGCATCTGTCATCAAATTCTTTGTGAGTACTTAGATCCTCAAGGTAAAGTGTTCCTGGGACTAACTTTATCTAGTTTTCAAAGGGCCACTAGGGTGGTACATTGTTATTTCTGTATTTATTTTCTTATTTAGTGTTTTCCTGAGTGTAATAAATACGCTTTTGCCTCTCTGATTTTTATCGGCATATAGTCATTGTGTACAGTGTTGGATTTGTAAAGACACTTTTTTTCAAATGTATCAGATCCTTCCATAGTGTTCACTCCCCTCCCCCTGTATTTTTGGTACTTTTGGAATGTTGCGGAAACCATCAGATGAGTTAGGACATCTCAAGGTCACACCAATGCCAGTATTTACTGCCTCTTTAGGATCAGAAGCCATGATGGCTGAGAACAAAGTAATTAAGAGGTTCCTGTCAGGTGAGAGTATGTTTATTTACAAGGCTTCCTGCTGAATTCTGTAAGTCCCAGTCCCTAACACTCCTCAGTCCCCATTCTGGTACCTCCAACTCTAATGAACCCCTCATTTTCCGAGTGCTTCAAATGCATGGGCAGATGAATGACTATGAAGAGAGGAAGGAGAAAGAGGGTGATAAGGTAAGATCTGAGTCATTTAGAAAAAGGAATTGGAGCTGAGTCCTCTTTGCTGGGATGTTCTTTTAGTCTTGATTGAAAGGGTAAGTCAAGCAAACCCTTTCCTCTCCAATCTTCTTTTGGTCACAGCAACAGGAGGAAACTGGAACATGGGTTGTCTGGTTATGAAACAGAGCTGTGTTTCCAGCTTTGTCATAGATAAGTATCTGCTCTATAAGCAGTCTTTCCTATGTATCTGACACTCAGACTTAAGTGACCAGCCCATGACATCATAGGTTCAAGGAACAAGGAAGAACACAGATAGAGACAAGAATGAGACCAATGGCCATTACAAGTCCAAAGGCAAGCAGAAGACAGTGTATTGAGTTTGGGTATCATTAGGCTCAGGGTTAAAGGGACTGCCAAGGATGGGAGAAGTACGCAGTGCAGGTAATGATGAGAGTAGAGGCTTAGCCCAACTACAAGTGCACACTTTTAGAAACTAGAACCTTGACACAAGTTGAGGGCTCCAATCTAATCTAATCTTATCTATCTATCTATCACCTATCTATCTATCTATCTATCTATCTATCTATCTATCTATCTGTCTGTCTGTCTGTCTGTCTATCTATCTATCTACCTATCTATCTATCTATCATCTATCTATTTATCTATCACCTATCTATCTATCTATCTATCTATCTATCTATCTATCTATCTATCTATCTATCATCTATCTATCTATCTATCTATCTATCTATCTATCTATCTATCTATCTATCTATTTTGCAGTGCTGCAGATGGTACCCAGGCCCTTTCAACCAATGTTCTACCAGTGAGCTAGACTTCAGCTAGGAACTCTCTTTTAGAAAAAGAATGCAATTCCAAATAAAATATATGTATATGGTTATGTGAACATATTGCTGGAACCTCAGCCAGGGCCTTGGAGCATGTCTTTAGCAAGAAAGGGTCTCAAAGCTCATGCTGTACAAGATCCCCAGCCCTACCTTCCCAGCCTCATCTCACCATTCTAGCTGTAAGGGGAAGACTGTAGAGAGAGAGCTGTGCCTATAGGAGAAGGCTACCAGACAGGACCAGGGAGTCACCAAGACTTCATCTTAAATAGAGGCAAACCAAGAAAGGGAATTCCCTACCTGTCTAATCCATCTCTTGACCAATGCCTGCCTGTTGTTGACTGAGGCTAACTGAAAACCAGAGAACAAAGGTATCCTTGGCATTTTCACAGCCTTTGGGGTGCAGAGTAAGTGAAGAGCACAGTGTACACAGATATGGAGAGACACACAGGCAACGTAGACAGTGAGCAGACACCATATGTAGCAAGTCTTCCTCTGTACTGTCAGCTCCCAAATAATGACACAGAGACTTATAATTAATTATGAAAGCTTGGCCTTAGCTTAGGCTTGTCCCACTAGCTCTTATAATTTAAATTACTCATTTATTTTAATCTATGTTCTGTCACATGGCTCATTACCTTATCTCTCCATACTGCTCATGCTGTTTTCTCCAAGTTTGGTTGGCAACCCCTCCTTTCTTCTTCCCTGAGTCCTCTTTGTCCCCAAAAGTTCCACCCAACCTCTTCCTGCATAGCTGTTGACCATTCAGCTCTTTATTAAACCAGTCACAGTGACACATCTTCACAGTATAAAGGAATATTCCACAACAGCTCCTTCCTTTGTTCTTTCATTGTTTTTTTCTTTCTTGATGGGATCTTATACTGTTCATCAGGCTGGCTTGGAACTCTCTATTACCCCAGACTGGCTTCAAACTTTATATATGGAGAGAGAGAGAGAGAGACTCCAAGTATAGTATATGTATATTAAATTCTCATATTTCTAAAGAAAGAGGGGGGAAGGGGCTTGGTCCTGCCTCAACTGAATGTACCAGGCTTTCCTGACTCCCTATGGAAGCTGTACCATTTTGGAGGAGGGGATGAGTGGTGGATGGGTGGGGGGAGGCTGGTGGGAGTGGGAGGAGGGATGAGAAGGGGAATCTGTGGTTGGTATGTAAAATGAATAAAATAAAAAAAATTTTTAAAAAGTATACCACCAAATAAGTTAAAGAGTGAACAATGTTGGGACATTTTCATTTTCTCTATCTATCATTTCATATCTATTCTGAGATAAAACAAAGTAGAGAGTGTATGTTTTTTTTGTGTTTGTGTGTGTGTGTGTGTGTGTGTGTGTGTGTTGTGTGTGTGTGTGACCACAGAAACAAACACTAGCTCAATTTTTGTTTTACTTTGTTAATATGGGTAGCAGTACAACCTTCTTTCAGAAGAATGAGATTCAGATCTCCCCTTACCATCCCATGATACATGTAAACTTTATTTTAGATTAAATCAATCACTTACCAAAGTGCTTATAAATAAGAACTTCAGTTCCTCAGAACTCAACTCTTGCTGTAATGGGTAATGTTTATTAAACACAAGATTTCATCTGCCTGGCCAGAGATGCGCATTCTTTTTCAGTGGATGTACACTCTGAATTCATAGGATATACAGATTTGTGAGGCAATTTTTAAATTAAAAAAATCCTTTTTAATTTTAACTCACTCTTTGAAAATTTAAACCATGCATAAAATATATCTTTATCTTATTTACCTATTACTCACCACTCCAGGTCCCTTCAGGATCCCATCTTCCATTCAACTTCATGCTCTCTTTTGTAGTTATTCATTTATTTGCTTATTTAACCCACTGAGTCCAGTTCATGCTGCCCACATGCTCACAGGCCTGGGTTTATCCACTGGGGTATTGGAAACCTACCAGTGGCCACACTCCAAAAGAAAAGTGACTCTTTCTCTTCTAGTAGCCACCAGGGAGTCCATCCCCATCCACACTAGAATTTTAACTGATGTTGTTTAGGTAACCACAGCTGCTGTGAGTTTGTGTGTGCAACAACCATTTCATGACCTGAGGACAGCGTTTTCTAGCACTCCTCCCCATCCTCTGGCTCTTACACTCTTACTACCCCCTTTTCTGAGATGTCTCCTTACCCTATCAGGTAAGGTGGGATAATATGATGTCACAGCTACAGCAGAGCATTCACAGTCATTTATTCTTATTGAAAGATATTTCATTAATGAAGAGTGAACTATTTACCACTACAATAAAAAGCTTTGATCATGATTTGGGTAAGCATAAATCTATGTATATGAACATAAATATTTAGAATGTAGTTTCACAACATGACTATTTAGAAAAATAACATCAATAGGTTCTCCATTAAGGCCCAGACTTCCCTTGTCATGGGTTTTGAGCATGTTTACCACACCAGGCATGAATTCAGTCCTGTGGAGCAGCCCTCAAATCCAATCAAGAGAGCATTTGGTTACTCCATAAACAGTTTTGACACTACTGCACTAGTGGACACATCCTGCCTGGAAGGTTCGTGTTGTAGCCTGGTCAGCTTTACGTGGGTTACTTCAGCACCCTCTGTGTGCTGGCCAGCCTTACCATGAGTGTTACCATGGTTGACAGGTTGACAGAGGAGCAGAAGGAGGGCTACTTTCCCAAGGAAAGAAAGATTTCAAAGACAATGTCCACCACTGGCCTATGCCGTGAGGCAAATATCACATAAAGCAATGAGCTTAGACATAGAACTTCTTCCCTTCCCTGCCTAGAGTATCTATTTTCTTTCCTGTGCTTCTTAGCATCACTTGCTAAACACACCACCTGAACTCAGGATTTTGTCTCAGTATCTGTTTCTGGGTGAACCCATCCTAGAAGATGCTTGTACATCACACATATAGATAACATTAATTATTTCAGCCCAACACACCAACTTCAACATGTGCACAAGACTGTGAAGTCCATCAACTAATATCTATTATCCATTTTCAGATAAGCATTAAACCAACCAAAGTTAATTTTCAAAACGTTACATTCCTTTGCAAACTTCTTTGCCTTCACATGGACTCTAAATGTAGCCTAGGGTTGAATTATTTCTAGTTGTGTTTCTTGGGTAGGCTTCCTAGCCTCACTATGCCTCAGTTTCCCATATTCCTGTATGACCAAAATAGTGTCTACCTCTGTATTAGCCAGAGCATTGAGATGGAATTAGCCCTACTCTCAGAGCAGCCTGGCATATAGTAAGTGCTACGTGGGTGTTGCTGAAACACATGACTGGAGAATTGGGTCTATCAATAGAGAAAGTTAAAACTAAACTTTCACAAGTAGGTCACAGAGCAACCATTTCATTAACAAATTATTTTATTTTAACTATCCATTCTCATTCATATTAATTACACATTTAAAACCAGAGCACAATGTTGGCTTCATGAGCTGTTCATCTTTAATGAGTACAGAGTTAATTAGTGAGACCTGTCTTCCTGAGCCCCACATCTCCTCTGTAGCATTCAGTTTAGTATTTATTATTTTAAAACAGCAATTCTCTTTTTCAAAAATGTTTGGAGAAGGAAATGAATAATTACTCCTGTACTCTACATTACTAAACTTCAAAATGCAAAAAAGGAATAATGGTAATGGGAAATATGTGTTGGGCATGACTGTGCCTGGGAAACAGCTCCATTTTTATTATGCATGAGAATTACCTGACTTGCTCATTGAATTGATGCAGTTCATTATTTTTTCACCTAAGAAGTATTTTTAGTCTATTTTCAGAATGCCTATTTGTGCCTTCCTTTTGACCTTGAAAATCAGTATAATTCCTACTCTTGTAAATCTGAGAATAATCTAGATTTCCTTCTACTCTTGAGGCTTCAGTGCTCAGGGAACTTGCCAATGTGCTCATCATTTGCTTAAAGAACGACAGTTTCACTCACAAAGCTCTTCTCAGTCCTGTGCTTTATCTGTTAGTAGTTGTGGTTCTATATAGTGGTGCATGGGCTGACTGTCCCAGAACGACCAAAGAAGCCCACATACATTTATGCATGCACTGTAGGAATGCTTGTGTTTATGTATCTATGTATCTATCTATGTATATATGTATGTATGTATGTATGTATCTGTCATCTATCTATATATCATCTATCTACCTATCATCTGTCTTCCTCTCGTCTATCTCTGTCTAGCATCTATAAATCATCAGTCTACCTATCCATGAAACTTACTTTCTTTTCCTTTTCATAAAAAAGCATTGTATACTTTACTCCCAAAACTACTTTTCAAACTTGACCTGGAGTCACTTAAATATTAGACTGTAGAGTTGAGAGAAAATGCTATGGGCTGCAGGAAAACAGGAACTCAGCTGGTTATGGCAAAGCCACTACCTGAAGGGATCAAGGAATTCCTTCAGAGGAAGCCAAATTCCAAGGAGCTTTTGGTGTTATTTGGCTTGTTATATATCAGCTGTCTTCTGTTATGAGTATCAGTTGTGCCTTCATAGTTTTCCCAATTGATTTTTCCCTAAGAATTGCTAAAAATGTGGACTGATTACTCTTTGGACATATACATTCAAGGTATTTGGAGAACAGCCTCAGGAAAGGCTTCCTTCCCCCCAAGCCCATCTGTTTCTCCCCTTTCAGCACTTGAATCAGATATCTCCCTTAGCCACTTTTAAGGACTAACAGAAATAACAGTCCAGACCACCACATGCTAGTCTCCTGATTTAAGGTAAATTCCACAAGGAGATACCGCCTAGGTCAGGTGGACCTTAAATAATAGTTTTACACAATTTAGCTGGGACCCGCCTTTCTTATAGCCTTATTAACTTTATGGACCCCTAACTTCTTACCTAACCACTTCTCAGAATGTAGACTGAGCACATAGATCCCCTTTTGATATACTAACCGGTCATTAGCACTCAGTTGACCTCCTCTTTTACCACACCCATTTTGGATTATAAAAGAAAGCCTGGTGGTCACTGCCTGAGGAAAATTCTTACCTACTTTTATGACCCCGTAGAATTCAACCCTGATGACCTTGCTCGACCAGGGGATTGCTATTACGTGGGTTTATAACAGGACTGCTGAGAGACTTTGGGAGAACTTAGAGATAGAGAATGGAGAGGGATAAGGAGGATTTTGATGAGAGAGAACATGTGGATGAGATGGAAGATGAGGAAGAGTCAGATGGGGAAGTCCAAGCTGGGTAAGAACGAGATGAAAAGGACCTAGATGAGGCAGAATTAAGATGAGAGAATTAAGATAGAACTTAGAGGGAGCAGTAGATAAATATAGAGAGAAATCAGGCAAGAAAGGAGCTAGGCACAAGAACAGAACCGAAGCTGTGTAAATAGGAAGTTATCCCAGAGGAAGTAAAGCAAGTGGACTATAGAGTTCGGTGTGCTGAGATTCTATTTCCCAAAAATAGTCCTTGCCGTTTGTAGTTTTCTCTCTTGAGCTCCTGGGAAATATTAATATTAAGGCTGGTCCCTCAAATATTATACAAGAAGAAAACTCATGACTTATTAATATTTTCAAGTGTGAAGGTTGATCATGCTAGTTCCTGTGTTGTCTTTCCTAGTCATCTGGCACTCTTATCCCTGTTATATCTTGAATAAGATCATGACATGACTGTGTCTTAATGTGCTATACACCAGAGAGAGCAACAAACAACAGTTACTTCCTTTCTCTGTTGAGTAGAATTGGTGGGAAGCAATTATAAAGTCAACATATCAGCTTCATACAAGGAAGAAGTATACAACTGAGCAAGGAGAAAAGAGAACTTGACATATACTCCAGGCACTAGGGAGAGTCTGGACCAAGGAGACAGATCACTTTAGAGGCCAGCAGAGCAATCAGTAAAGAAATGGTGTTGCTTAAGTCATGGGAGTCATATGGAGAAGTGGTAAAACTTAAGACACACACTTGTAGTGTAGCCAAAAGGATTTGATCGTGGCTGGATTAGTATATTTGTATATAGCATATAGCATATAGCATATAGTATATAGCATATAGTATATAGCATATAGTCTATAGCCTATAGTCTATAGTCTATAGTCTATAGCCTATAGTCTACAGTCTATAGTCTATAGTCTATATATAGTCTATAGTCTATAGCCTATAGTCTATAGTATAAGAGAGAGAAAATAGGTGACTCTGATGCCAGAGCAGGTGAAGGACAGAGTTTCAATTACTGTGGGAGGATGGAGAAGAAGGATACTCTCACAGTGGATGAGGAGGTCCGAGAGCTGTGCATCTGGACATGCTCAGTTTGAGGGTCAAGCACATCTCCAGTTTGCCAGAGGAGAAATGGGACTTTGGAGCATGAAGTGGGGTGAACTCACTTTCACAGACAGGTGAAAAGCCCTGAGAAGTGGCTTTTAGAGCACTTCAACACTGTATAGGAAGCAACCTGTAAAACACTGAGAAGGAGATTTCAGTGAGTCAGCCAATAATCAAGGAAGGAAGACAGCAAAGTGTTGCTGATGGGTCAAGGAAGTTGAGGTAGAGCTCACCATTGTACCCATGGAGAGGCCATGGCATCCCAAGGAGGAAGACTGTGGTGGTCCAGATGGAACTAGAGATAGTGGGACAGGTGAATGAGGCAGCTGCTGGGGGAGTTTTGTTGAAACAGTTGAAGTGTGTTTACACACTTGGAGATGTGATATGGTGGAGAGGAGTGGAGTAGGAGTGAGAGCAATGAGCTACTGGAGGGAACCCTTCAGTAAGTGAGAAGGCTGCAGAAGAATGCCGAGATTAGCATCGGAAAATAGCTGGGCTCTATATTGGCTAATGGGGGCCCATTGGAAGGGGTCAGGAGAACTCTTTCAGGAAACTGATCTCATACTTAACCAGGGTCACTGAGGAGCTTTAATAATTATTTACAAAGAAAAGGACAAGTTGGGGACACTGATGAGAGTTGGAGAAGGGCCTCACAGTAGAATAGGGAGCCACTGCACTGCAGGCCTGATGAGACAAGTGGAAGGGTTGTTGGTGCAAACAGCATGGACTCTGGCTGCAGCTGTCACTGTGGGAAAGAGCCTTTGTAGAGGAAGTGCAGCAACTGCTCTCCCACAACCCAGAACATAGAGAAACAACACCCTGGATCTCAGTCCCATTCCATCATCCTCCCTCTGGTTGAACCAAACCAACCAACATCTGGAGAGGTCCCCGCTGGTGCACGCTCCAAACCAAGCTTCCCAGACATAGAACAGGCAGGCAGGCAGGGATGGGTGGCTCTGAAGGGGAAATGAAAAAATGTGCTGTCTGGTGGTGTGAAGCATGGGGAAGGTATTTTCTGCTCACTTATGTTATTGCAGTGAAATATAGAGCCCTGAAAATAAGCAGATAGAAGACATGTTGGAAATTTGATGAGCAAGAAGCCATCAAATACTAATTGAATAGGATAGGAGAAGACAAAGGACTGGAAAAAAATATCAATTTTGCAATTTATCCAAAAGTTTTCTTAGGGGAGTGGTCATGAATGTTAAGTAAGAAAATCAGCCAAAGTCTCATAGATGCATGGGAAAGCACAGACTTTCCCAGAGTTATATTTAGTTAAGGCTTGGCTCTGCCAGGTGAGTACAAGGACAGATGGAACCTGTTTCAGTCAGTGTTTCTATTGCTGTGAAGAGACACCATGACCTCAGCAAGCTCTATGAAGGAAAGCATGTAACTGGGGCTTCCCACAGTTTAGAACTTTAGTTCATTATCAGCATGGTAGAAAGTATGGTGGCACACAGGCAGACATGGTACTACAGATGTCGCTGAGACTTTTATATCTGAATCCACAGGCAGCAGGGATAGAGAGAGCCAATGGGCCTGGCTTGGGCTTTTGAAACCTCAAAGCCTACCCCTAAGGGCACACTTTCTCCCATAAGGCCACACCTACCTCAACAAGGACACATCTCCTAATCCTTCAGTGCCACTCACTGATGACTAAGCATTAAAATGCATGAGCTTATGGGGGTTATTCTTATTCAAACCACCACATTACACTCCTTGCTCCCACAGACTAGTAGCAATATCATAATGCAAAACTACATTCATTCCAATTTCAAAAGTCCCCATCTATAGTCTATCACAGTCTTAACACTTTTTTAAAGTCCAAAGTTCAAAGTCTTTTCCGTGATTCATGACCTACTCTTAACTGTAACTAACTGTAACCAACTGTAAAATCAAAATAAAAAGAAAACAGATCACATACTTCTGTCATACAATGGCACAGAATCTACATTTTTTTTTAACCATACGAAAAGGGAGGAAATGGAGCATAAAGAGGAAATACTGGTGCTGTGGATATCGCTCTGTATAAATAAAACACTGATTGGCCAGTAGCCAGGCAGGAAGTATAGGCGGGACAAGGAGAGAGGAGAATTCTGGGAAGTGGAAGGCTGAGGGAGAGAGACACTGCCAGTCGCCACCATGACAAGTGAGATGTAAGGTACCAGTAAGCCACGAGCCACGTGGCAACTTATAGATTAACAGAAATGGGTTGATTTAAGATATAAGAAGTTAGCAAGAAGCCTGCCATGGCCATACAGTTTGTAAGCAATATAAGTCTCTGTGTTTACTTGGTTGGGTCTGAGTGGCTGTGGGCCAGGCAGGAAAACTCTAACTACAAAGAGAAAACTCTAGCTATATACTGGACCAACCAGCTGGATGAACGAAACTCTGCATCTCCATGTCTGATGTCAAAGTGCTCTTCAGATCTCCAAGTCCTTTCAGCTTTGTCAACTGCAACACGCTTTTCTCTTGGGCAGGTCCACACTCTGTTGGCAGCTTTAGCTGGCAGGTATCCTACAGCTCCGGTATCTCCAACATCTTGGGGTCTTTAGTGAAATCCAGGCTTCAATTTCACAGCTTTATGCCATGGCCTCTCTGGGGCTCTCTGCAGGGACACCCCCGAAACACATCTGGCCTCAGCAGTTTTCCTTAGCCTTAGAAGGAGATTCCACAACTCCTTTCTTGTATCTTTGACTCAAAAGTCAGAACCAAGTGGCCAAAACAGCCAAGTTTGCTTGCTGGGTCTGGAACTTGATCCCCTAATTCAAACACATCTGCATCAACTTTTTGTTTTTGATCATTCCTCTACTGCTTAATTTTTAATTTCTTTTCACAAGTTGGAAGCTTAGCTGGGCCCTGGGGTCTTGCCCTGAAGTTACCATTCCCATTATTGCCTTTAGTATCAGGCTTTTCTTTAAAATTTTTATCTTCTTGAGCACTGAACTTAGCTTCAATACACTTCCTAATGTTCCTTTTCTCCTCAAACTATAATTTTGCATTTCCTTGCTCAGGTTGCTCCTTTTCATTATAGATCTGCATAAGAGTAAACACTTATAGCCATGTGACACAGTCAATCCTAGGCTGCCTTGTAATTTTCTCTGCCGATGCCATAATCCAAAAACTCTTCAATTTAGCCTTAGGCAGATTTTTTGAACCAGGGCAGAAAACAGCCACATTCTTTGCCAAAATATCACAAGAAAGGTCTCTAGGTCACTTACTAACATTCTTCCCTTCTGGAACTTCTTGGTCTAGGCCATCATAATTTGAATTGCTACCAGCACTACTGTCTTCCACATTCCTGCTAGTATGGCTCATTAAGCCCCACCCAAAGCATTCAACTGCTTTCCTAATCCAAAGTCCCAAAGTCCACATTCTGCCATCAAACAGCATGCTCAGGCCTGTCACAGCAATACCCCACTCCTGGTATCAAATTTTGTCTTAGTCTGTGTTCTATTGCTGTGAAGAGACACCACAATCACAGCGACTCTTATAAAGGAAAACATTTCATTGGGGCTTGTTTATATTTTCAGAGGTTTAGTCCATTATTATCATGGCTAGAAACTTGGTGACACCTGACAGACAGTGTTGGAGAAATAGCTAAGAGTTCCACATCTGGATCCACAGGGAGCAGGCATAGAAAACTTCTGGGTCTGACCTGGGATTATAAGACTGAAAGCCCACCCTGAGTGATATACTTCTCCAAAAAGGCCACACCTCCTAATTTTTCTAAGTAATGCCACTCCCTGATGACCAAGCATTCAAATATATGAGCCTATGGGGGGTATAGTTTAAACTACCATTTAAACTACCACAGAGCCCTTGCAGAGAACACACTCAGTGAATTCTCACCCAGGTTGGTAGAGGGTGAAACTTGGAAGTGACAATAATCTGAGGAGCATAGAGATATTTACAGTCTCCTCTCCAGAGCCAGTACTGTTAACTTGCTCTATACTTTTCAAAAGTCAGGTACTTATGACATCAAGAAGTTTTTGAAAATGAACAACATTCAAACCATCCTACTTTCCATTTTATGCTTTAAATGTGAACCTTTGCACCAATTAATTAAAAGATTACAATGAGTTTTACACGATGGCAAATCTTGAAAGCTCCCTTCCCTCCATTTCCTCTTTTTCTCTTCCCCTTCTCCCCTCCTCCTCTTTCATTTCTCCTTCCCCCTCCTCCCTTCTCTCTCCTCTTCTCCCCTTCATCTCCTCCCTCTCCTCCTTTTTCTCTTCCTTCTCCTCCTATTTGGCTTCATTATGTAGTCCAGGCTGGACTTAAGATTAAAGGTGTGTGCCACTTTGCCTGACCCCTTGAAATTCTCTTACATGGATTTATTTATTTTTGTCTCATTGACTCCAACTTTAATTTCCTGCTTTTATTTACAACTTAAAAATCTAGATACAATTTAGAATTCAATATCTCACAATATCATTGATTTGATCAACATTAAATTAATTTAAATAAATTAACACCTAATTTTATTAACTTTCTAATTATAATTTATATCTTTATTCTTTTGTCTTTCTACTGAAAAGAAAGTGAAATAGGATGTTTGCTGTGGGATGTTCTGTATGTTAAATGTGTTGCTCTGATTGGTTAATAAATAAAACACTGATTGGCCAGTAGCCAGGTAGGAAGTATAGGTGGGACAAGCAGAGAAGAGAATTCTGGGAACAGGAAGGCTGAGTCAGAGAGGCACTGCCAGCCTCTGCCACGGCAAGCGAGATATAAGGTACTGGTAAGCCACGAGCCACATGGCAACTTATAGATGAATAGAAATGGGTTAATTTAAGATATAAGAACTAGATAACAAGAAGCCTGCTGCAGCCATACAGTTTGTAAGCAATATAAGTCTCTGTGTGTTTACTTGGTTGGGTCTGAGCGGCTGCGGGACTGGCGGGTGAGAGAGATTTGTCCTGACCATGGGGCAGGAAGGATTGGAGAAAGCTCTCCAGCTACAGATGTTTAATTTTTTTATGACTATGATATTAAAGGTAAGACTTGCAACAGCAATTTTAAAATGTGAACATTGACATACATGCCAACCAGATTGTTTTTCCCAAAGGCTATGAACTGCAATTGTTTTTCTTTAAGTGATATTGTTGCATGAATCCTAATGGTCTTATAATAAAAATCCAGAGCCAAATATTGGGGTAAATGCTGAAAGATCAGAGAAACAAAGCAACAAGCCACTAGAGAAACTGCTCACCACTACCAAATCCTCAGACAGAATGGAAGGTGAGATCCTGTCTCCACAAATCCTCTGACTGAATCCTCTGAGTCTTCAGCCAAAAGCACCTCTAGTTCCTATCTCCTCATGCCTTATATGCCTTTCTCCACACAGTCATTTCACTTCCTTCCTAGTTCTGGGATTAATGGTGTGTGTGTTTCTCAAATACTGGTAGCAAAGGGATTAAAGGCATGTGACTGCCAAGTACTGGGATTAAAGCGATGGGCCACCACTGCCTGGTTCTGTTTCTCTCCTAGACTGAATCAATCTCATGTAGTCCAGGGTGGCTTTGAACTCACAGAGATCCAGACCGATCTCTGCCTCCTGAGTGCTAGGATTAAAGGTGTATGGCACCACTGCCTGGCCTCTATGTTTAATCTAGTGGCTGGCTTTGTCCTCTAATCTTCAGGAAATTTTATTTAATACACAATATATCACCACATGATGTTTTTCAGAACAATGTTGAGAATTGTTGTATTTGGAAGGAACTGTTAACATATTTATAAATGTTTATAGAGTATACATTTTATGCATCTCAGAGGTAAATGGTGTCTGGGCTAGTGCTGCTGCACATCAGGCTCAAGACAAGGCAACTAAAGCAAAAAAAAAATCTTTTATTGCTACATATTTTTGCCTCTCAGCTTTTGGCTGACTGTTGTGTGGTAAAGTGTGTTTCCAACAACCAAGTAAATCTTTGTATGATTCATGCTTTTAACATACTAAGCACTTCCACAGGCACTATTTCATACCTATGTTTTACCAAGCATCACTGTCCAGTTCTGCTTCTTAAGTATTTTGCTGCACTAAATGTTTGTATCTGTGGACGATGCTCCTTTGTAGGGACCTGGGGCATTTGGAAGCACTCACAATCTCTACTATGCATGTTGTTTTCTTCTGAGACTTTTAGAAGAAAATATTCTTCTATTCTTCAGAAGGAAGAACAGAGAAAAATGCATATGAAACTTTTGCCAGCAGCATTAATGGGTGGTTTAGCCCGGGCACACTGTACTAGGGAAAGTGGCAAGTGTGATGATCACAGGAGCATCATTTGACATGTTCAGCCCAGCCCCACTGCATTTCTACCAGTAACACTTTACACATCCAGGATTTGCTCAGTTCTGAACTGCTTGTGCAATGGTATTTGCTGCAAGTGAAGCCCTCAGGAGCCTTTAGATTCATTACAAGGGCCTGTTCTTTTGGAAAAGAGAGAACAGGACACAAAGAAAGCCGTGGGAGAAGCGGTGGATTTTCTTACAAGAATCAAACCCCCAGTGCTGCTCCTCGGGGTCCCGGTGCTCTGGGACTTCACACCTCTGTGTGGCTTCCCCCTCGTGTGTAATTTACTTGATGGGTACACTGGGAGAAGTACCTGGGTGTGGCTCACATGGCTGGGCCCTTCTTGCTTACTTTTGCCCAGCTCTACCTGGCCTGAGTGCAAAAACAGACTTAGTCCTGTTATGTTAGTAACAGGCCCATTTGGTTTTCATGTTATAGCCTATAGTTGAGTCTTATATATTTTTTTAATGTCTTAAAATGTTTATTGATTCTTTGGGAATTTCACATCATGCACCTAATCCCACTCACTCCCATTCCCTCTGTATCCACCCTTCTCTCTTGTAGTGTCCCCCCTTAATAGGAAAGCTAAAAAAGAATAAAAATAAGATAAAAATAAACAATTTTTAAAAACCCAACAAAACACTTTACCCCTCCATCTTCCCCACCTTTCCATCACCTCTTCAATCACCTTAGTAACATTGGGAGGTGCTGTATATCCTGTGGTATACCCTTTTGTCCAAACAGCTTTACTTGAAAGTGTTCATTGTGTAGTGTGTTGTTGGTCAGGTTCAAGGTCTCTGGCTTTGGTACACCATCTATACTGGATCCCCATCGACACATTCCTCTTCAGTATCCTGCTACTACCCTGAGTCATGGAGAGCCTGCTGCTTTGGTTCTGCAGGATTATTCCCTTCACACACTTCAGCAGGTCATAGATGGGGGAAATGTTGGGGTGTGGTAGCTCCAAGTCCTGGATGTAAGGCTGAGTTGGTCAGATCAGGCTGCTGGGACCACTCCTCTCAAGTGAGAGCCAGAGCCAGCTTTCCCAGGCCTGTGATAAGGGGTGTGGTGAGCTTTCCCAAGTGTGGGGGACAAGCTCTCCTATTAGCGGTGGGGCCAGCTTTTTCATTCCAGGGTCATCAGAGTCGGTTATCCCAGGGCTGAGGAAGTTCAGGGTCAGCTCTCCTATGGGGGGGCGGGGGAATAGGCCACTTCAGGGCAGTGAGGGGAGGGCCAGCTCAGCAGGGTCCTTGTACTCCAACACATGGTTCAACAACACATGGTTTAACACATGGTTTGCATGGGGCCCTGTAATAACATGGGCAATGGACAACCACACAGACCCCAGCTGCTGCCGGACTACAGACCCCAATGTCTCCATGGTCCTGGGTGACAGAGTAGGCCTTTCAAATCAGGATGGGTCCAGCAGCAGTATTGTCCCCAGGCTCCAACCTGGCCCCATGTGGTGGTTCAGATCCTTAGCAGTTGTGTGGCCTCTAATGGCAACTGGAGCCATGGACCTCAACACAGACTCTATCTGCAGCAGGACCATGGACCTAGAAATGGACCCTAGCCACAGCTTGGGCCTGAGCATCAACATGGCCCCAGGTGTCGGTGCTGGCCACCCCAATCTGCATGGTCCCAGTGGCAGCATGACCTTCCGGCCCAAAGATGGCTTCAGGTGTTAGCCTAGATCCTGAGCATCCTCATTGCCTTCAGTGGTGGCTAGAACAATGGACATCAACACAGACCATGGCTGTGGTGGGGTCACAGACTCAGACATCATCCCTGGCTTCAGCTCAAGCCCAGACAATTCCACAGCCCTGGGCAGGTGCTCAGGCCATTCAGAATGGGATGGTCCCTGTGGTGGCATGACCCTCGAGCACGTATGTGGTCACATGTGGCAGCCCAGACCCCAGGCATCCTCTTAGCCCTAGGTGGTAACAGGGACCCTGGACAGTGACACAGACTGTGATTGCAGTAGGGCCACAGACCCAGGCATGGCCCTTGGCAGCAGCCTAGGACTGGACAGCACAGTGTCTCTGGGTGGCAAGCAGGCCTTCCACATCAGCCAGTTCTTCACAGTTTTCAACTCTTCAGATCTGCCTCTTCCTATAGGCTATAAACCTCTCTCTGCCTTGCTGTAGAATATTAGTTTAAGATGTATTACATTTGTTTATGGCATGGAATATTTGTTTAATGATGCAAAGATGTGTTGTATTCTTTTATGTAGCATTTGTTTAACTCTGTGGAGCTGTGTTGCTTTGCCTGTCTAAAACACCTAATTGGTCTAATAAAGAGCTGAATGGCCAATAGTGAGGCAAGATAGGTGAGGCTGGCAGGCAGAGAGAATAAATAGGAGAAGAAATCTGGGAGAAGGAATTAAGAAGTGAGAAAGAGGAGGAGAGGAAGACTCCACGGGACAGCCAGCCAGCTACATAGCAAGTCACGGAGAAAGAAGTAAAAAAATATATATATATATACAGAAATAGAGGAAATAGAAAAGATAAAAGCCCAGAGGCAAAAGATAGATAGGATAATTTAAGTTAAGAAAGGCTGGCTAGAAACAAGCCAAGCTAAGGCCGGGCATTCACAAGTATAAGACTAAGCCCCTGTGTATTTATTTGGGAGCTGGATGGTGGGTCTCCCAAAAGAGCCAAAAAGTAAGAGTATGAAAACAACCAACAACACTGCCTCTCTGTCCCTTCCATAGACCACCATACATTTGCTAACCATAAAGGACTTCTTCTAGCCCACCCACTGTAAATTAAAAGATTCAAAAGCTGGGGTAGGGTCGCATTTATTTTGGATAAGTTGTATGACACACTGGGAGGCTTTGCTAGCCTGCTTCCAACTTGGAGGCTTCTTGTATTGCTTGGGCAGCTCTCTGTGTTTTCCCACCATAGTTCCTTGTGTGTATTGTTACTGTATGTAGCAATATGTATTTAACGATATCCTTATATATTCTGTTGATGCCTGCTTTTATCTAGACCATGAACTCTGCCTCCTGAACTAGTTGGTTTTGTTTATTTTTTTATTTTTTATTTTTATTTTTTTTTGGTTTTTTTGAGACAGGGTTTCTCTGTGTAGCTTTGCGCCTTTCCTGGAACTCACTTGGTAGCTCAGGCTGGCCTCGAACTCACAAAGATCCGCCTGGCTCTGCCTCCCGAGTGCTGGGATTAAAGGCATGCGCCACCACCGTCTGGCGGTTTTGTTTTTTTTTATTGGTGCTGCAAGTCCCTAACATGGTACTCCACAAAGTGCTCACCCTAATTTGTTAAACGAGTGAATGTATGAACCAATGAGCTGTTGCTTGAGAAAAGATCCTGCTCCTAATTTACATAGAAATGAGAAAATAGGCTGTTTGAACTCTCCACTCAAAAAACAAAACCAACAAAAGTGCTATTAGATTTAGTAGATGCCGCCCTTAGCTACTGTAGCTTTGAGTGAGCTTAGATACAGCCACTAAGCATGTAGCTTCTTCAGAGAGTAAAAGTGGAACTAAGCCAGGAAGGCCCTGTTAACCTGGAAATTTTCATGGCTGGCCTTTTTTTTTTTTAATACAAATCACAATTTTAATGAAATCTAACTGTTGTCCTAGTGTGTTATCAGTTCAGTCTTCCAGATCATGATAATTTCCATATGCTACTATTTCACATGAAAATACAGAGACCAAGACTGGAGAGATGCCTCAATGATTAACATCATGGCTGCTCTTTCAGAGGGCCCGAGTTTGATTCTCAACACCAATGTGGTGGCTCATAATGGTCTGTAAGCCCAGACCAGGGAATCTGAAGCCCTCTTCTAGCCTTCACAGGTACCAGGCACACACATGGTACACAGCCCTACCAGCAGGCAAAACTCCCATACATATAAAATGAATAAATAAAATAAGAAGTTATTGAAGAAACACAGAGACAAAAGGCCATAAACTCAAAGGTAGTCAACATGTCCCATTGCTTGTCACCAATAATATTAAGCTTGGTTTTGACAAGTCTTTTAAGGATGAAGTGAGTTTAACATCTGGTATGGAAGTTTTTACATGAGGACTGATGGATGGATTAAAAAGGTATATAATTTGATTACTGTTTTGAGAGAAATAGAAAACACTGAATTAAGAAAGAAAAAAGTATTCAGGATTGTAATCACTATTTCAAGTCAATTTCTGTGTAAAATTTGTAAAGCAAGAGTTGGTTTGCAGTTAGGTCCTTGCTCTATGAAGGGCTGTGCTGTCAGGTTGTGTTTCATAGTGAATCTCCCAAGACCTGGAGGCGAGGGCCTCTGAAGCTGGTGCTTGCTTAGGTTCCAATGTGATTTCTGTAAGAATGCAATGCTAGAGTTCAGACAAGCCTACTGCTCAGGCCACAACACTCATTTCAATGTTTTAGTAGTTTATCTTCTTTTTTTAATCGTCTGTTATTATTATGACTTGAAATTTTTGTACATTAACTGTTAAGGCATCCTGTGAAGACTCTATTTCACCAGGACAGATTTTCATGGTTATCCCTCAGTTTTCTATACCTACAAAAATTGCTTTCACATTTCTACACCTGTTTTGGTCTCCCCACCACCTCTAGTGAAAACATAGCATTAGTATCTAGCTGGTGCTTAGGCCATGAGACTCTGCACCAGCTCTCCCCCTTTCATGGGTATCCTATTGAGATATTTTCTGTGAGTCCCTAGATAATAGACTTCTGGTTCTGGGATCTCTCACCTGGAAAGTGAATTCATGTCTAAGGAGGAATGGGTGACCACACTTCCTGCCTCCCACCCCTTTCCCTGCCTCCTGCCTGGGAATCAGCCTACAGCCTGACTGTAGGCTCATGCTGTGAAACCATCCCAACCTTCAGAAAGCTATAGCGGGGGGCTTGGGGGGGTGACTTCTGCCATGTGGACCTGAGAGTTCCTGCCATGTGGTCTTTATCTGGCACTACAGCCTCACCTCTCCTCAGAGCCCCTGCCACGTCCTTGTCTATGTGTCTGTCCTTGACAGTAATATTTCTTCTAATAAATCCTTCTTGAACCCCACATCTAAGACCTTTCAGTCAGATGGTGACTATGGTTGGAGTATCGTAATGATTTATGGCTGGGATGGACTGAGTGGCTATACGCTGATTGACTGTCACTCTCCTTTGCTCCTTGTAAGCTTTCCATCTGGGCAGCTAAAGCTGTTTCACTGTATGGTTATCCTGGTGGGGGTTGGAGTGAAGACTATGTTATGGTGTTGAAAACCAGGAACTAACACTGAGATGTTTCAAGGTAAAATTTGGTTTACAGCCAGGCCAAACTTACAGTCTCCCTTGGTGGGAGAATGAAATGGCCAAGAGGAGAAGTAGAAGGGCCTTTTGATGGTTTGGGAGCAAGTGATTACAAAAGCAGAATTTTGCAGTTATTTTTATGATCATGGGAAAGTTACATGCTATGGGTTTATGATCAGATTTGTTACAGGTTAATGATCAGATAGTTAACAAACCATGAAACATTTTGTGGCTAGTCAATTCTCAGAACATATCATGAAATAATGGAAAAATTTATGATGTGTAAATCATAAGATTATAGAGTAAGAACAAGTAAAAAAAAAACAAGCTAACCTCTAGCTAAGGACATAATTAGAGAAGAGAAAAAGAAATAAATCAAAGTCTAATACTGTTTAACTAAAAAGAAAATGGAATCAGTTGTCCCTAACAGACTGTGGTAGTTTGAATGTAATTGGCCCCCATAAACTCTTAGGGAGTGGCACTATTAGGAGGTGTGGCTTTGTTGGAGTAGGTATGGCCTTGTTGGAGGAAGTGTGTCACTGTGGAGGTGGGCTTTGAGGTCTCATATATGCTCAAGTCATGCCCAGTGTCTCAGACCACTTCCTGTTTCCTGGGTCAAGATGTAGGACTTTCAACTTCTTTCCAGCACCATGTTGTACCATGATAATAATGGATTAAACCTCTGAAAATGTAAGCCACCCCAATTAAATGTTTTTTCTGTACAAGAATTGCCATGGTCAAAGTGTCTTCAGAGCAGTAGAAACCATAACTAAGACAGAAATTGGTACCAGGGACTGGAGTATTGCTATAATAGGCTGGATCATGTGTTTGTTTGGAGGAATTTGGACTTTGGTACTTTGGGCTAGGAAAGCAATAGAGTGCTTTAAGCACTGCTTGATAGGCCATAATAGTAGAAGCATATGTGGTTTAAACTGTGGGCTTGGCTCAAGAGAATTCAGAGGAGAAGTATGTTGCCTAGAGATCATTCTTGTGGTATTTTGGTGAAGAATATGGCTGCTTTTTGCCCTTGTCTGAAGAGTCTGACTGAGCCTAAAGTGAAGAGTTTTGGATTAATTCTGTTGGCAGAGGAAATCTCAAAACATCCTAGTATAGACTCTGTTCTGTGGTTATTAATGTTAACTCAAATGAAGATTTATAATGAAAAGAAACAAATTGAGCAAGAAAAATACAAAATGTACAATTTGAGGAGAAAAGGAGTACCAGGAAGTGGCATGGAGCTAAGTCCTGTGTTTAAGGAGCTATATAGATTAAGAAATGGAATAAAGGGAATGGTGACCTCAGGGCAAGATCCTATTTAGTGAAGTTTTCAACTTATGCAAAGGAATTAAAGAAAAGTTTAGCATCAGGTATGGTGGTGCACGCCTTTAATCCCAGCACTTGGAAGGCAGAACGAGGTAGATCTCTGGGTTTGAGGCCAGCCTGGGCTACAGATTCAGTTCTAGAATAGCCAAGCTTAGGCAGTGAAGGAAACCATTGAAAACAAAACTGGAGAAGATGTAATTGAGCGAGGGGTCATGTTCCAACCTCAGCAAGCAGTAGGACTTGGCAGCTTCAGCTTGTGGTTCTGGTTTTAGAATCAAGGATAGAAGAAAGGAGTTATGAAATATTCCTCCATGACTAAGAAAAACTGCTGAGGTCAGGCATGTGTCAGGGGTGTCCCTAAATGAAGGCCCAGAGAGGTCATTGTGTGAAGATGTGAAGAAGAAGTCTGTATTTCCTTGCAGACCCCAAATGTTAGATGCCAGATTCATGAGATATCAGCCAAGAAATGCTGCTAACAGGGAGTGGAACAGCACAAGAGAAGTGTGTTGCAGTTAAAAAAGCTGAAAGGAGTTGGAGATCTGAAGAATGTTTTGACATCAGACATGGAGATGCAGTTTGGAGTTTGCCTAGCTGGTTTTCAGTCTTTCTTTGGTCCAATATTTCCTCACTATGCTCCCTTCCCTATATTTTGGAATGGTAGTGTATATCCTGTGCCATTATATGTTATAAGTATGTGATCTGTTTTTTGATTTTGATTTTATAGGGGATTACAGTTAAGAGATTGTATGAATCTTAGAAGAGACTTTGAACTTTGAATTTTTAAACATTATTGAGACTGTGATAGACTATGGGGACTTTTGAAGTTGGACTAAATGCATTTTGCATTTATGATATTGTTACATGCTTATGGGTGACAGGGAGTGGAATGTGATAGTTTGAATGTAATTGGCCCCCATAATCTCATAGGGAGTGGCACTATTAGGAAGTGTAGCTTTGTTGGAATAGGTATGATCTTGTTGGAGGAAGTGTGTCACTGTGGGGTGGGCTTTGAAGTCCATACCCAGTGTGTCAGACCACTTTCTGATGCCTGCAGGTCAAAATGTAGGACTCACAGATCCTTCTCCAGCACCGTGTCTGCCTGTATGCCACCATGTTGTACCATGACGATAATGAACTAACCCTCTGAAAATGTAAACCACTACAATTAAATGTTTTTCTTTGTAAGAGTTTCCATGGTTATAGTGTCTCTTCCTAGTAATAGAAACCCTAAATAAGACACCAGCTATTATTGTTTGGATGTGAAATGTACCCCTGCCCATTTGAACACTTGGTCCCCAGCTGGTGTGCTGTTTGTGCAGGTTATGGGACTCTTGAAACTATGGACTAGCCAGCAGAAGTGGGTCATTGGGGTTGGGCTTTGAAGATGATATCTGCTTCTGGCTTGAGTGTCAGCTTTCTGCTTCCTCACCTTCCAATTTGTGACCAAGCTGTGCTGCTGTAGACAGAGCCATCCTAGATGCCATGATAGATGGTGTCCCCTTAACCTCTGAGTCAATGTAATCTCTTTCCATACTGGGCTACCAGGCATTGTGTGTGAGAGGAGGAACATCACCAATCAGAGCTGCATCAGCCGCGATTCCACTGTGTCCTCCTGGTGGAGATCATCACAGTGCTTATCCAGGTCTTCAAGGGTGGGGACAGGTCTCCTGTCTTGTTGGGAAGAATGTGGAAGAATGTGTGGTTTTCCTATTTATACAACTTATGCTAAAGGCTCCTCAGCTGAAAGCCATCGTGGCCAGCCATCATTTTGTTGTAATGGAATAAATGGTAATGTCATAAAATTAGTTCTTAAAATATGTATCCATAAAATAAAGAAATGTCAAGTTTGAAATGCTTGTCTGTAATATATGTCTACTGCTTACTGACTTTTGTAGCCATTTAAAATTGTAGCTTCAAAAGAGAAGAAAAAGAAAAGCTAGAGAAAAATGAGAGCTAATTTCCTATCTATTTTTTAAGCTAAGGATTTATTAAAGCCATTTTGGCTGACGAGCTGATTGTAGCAGATACAGTCTCACTACACAGCCCTAGATGCCCTGGAGCTCACTATGTAGACCAGGCTATCCTGGAACTCAGAGATCTCCCTGCCCCTTCCTCCCATGTACTCAGATGAAAGGCACATACCACCATGCTTGACTGTAGCTAATATTTTTGACAATTCTTTTTCCCCATTACATTTATATTACAGATAAGCTAATTACTTCAATATCCTCCAATATTATTTCTTCTTTTGTCTCTGGGGGAAATAAACTTATCTATATATGTTTCATTCTTCTTTCAAGTACAGATATTTAAACAATTAAAGGAGGGATTTACAAGACCCAAAGCAAAATTAATTTTGACTTTTGGGAAAAATGTTCTTCTTGGTTTTTTAACCTTCAATTTAAAACTCAAGAAACCAATATTTGGTGAATATTTTTTTTTCCATTTGGTACAATCTGGATTCATAGCTGTACAAAATCTCAGCTATTCTGGGAGACAGAATCCATTGCTGGAGTAGTTAATGTTTGTTGAACTCAAAGCTACATGCTTGGTGCACTGATTATTTTTGCATCATCTCAGACCTCTCAACACTTCTACAGATAAGGACTAATCATCTCCATTTCCCATGAGAAGATGAGTGGCGAGAGTTTGTGTCATTTGTTCAGGATCACCTAAGAGGTAACTGGTGGCCTAGGAGTCCATACTGAAGAGTGTCTGATTTTAACTCCATAAAAATATTTTTTAAAAGGTTTGTTTATTTTACTTTATACATAAAAGAGTTTTGTGTACACTATGTAAGTGCATTGCATCCATGTCTGGTACACATCAAGGCCAGAAAAGGACACTGGAGTCCTTGGAATTGGAGTAACAGGTGATTGTAAGCCACTCTGTAGGTGCTGGGATCCAAACTCAATTTCTCTTTAAGAGCCCTTCTCCAGTCCCTGATTTTGACTTCTTAATCATCTTATCCTACCTGCTCCATGGATATATTCAGTGACCTCTTGAACTTTTAGCCTTTGCTTTTATAGGCTGGGCATAAACTCTGGGGATGCAACATCAGACCCACTTCCCAGGTGTAGATGTAAGAGGCCTTGTAATGAAGAGTGGGAGGGAAACAACATTTGAAACATGATGGTTTTATTGTTGTTATAGTAACAGGGCATAGTTTGTGAGTGTTGTGCAAACATGTATATAAGACATTTATTACATGTTGCTACTATCTAAGTTTCAATAGAACTTTACAATTTTACAATGATAACGTATTATTTAAATAACTTACATTCATAGCATATCATTAATAAATTGTCCCTTACCACACAACTGTGGGTATTTCATTTGTGTCTGTTTTTGTAGCAATATAAGTCTGATTTATACTTGTATCTTAAGGCAATCCCCAAAGTCTTTGTGAGTCACAAAGTGTGTTGGTAAATATATTCTTTGGAAGTCATGAAAGCTGGTAAAACTACAGTCAAGTAGCTGGAGTACATGTAATTGATCAATAACACACAAGAAGAATCTAAGATGATATCAATTTAAAGCAACATATATATTATTAGGAAAGAAGACATTTAATAATTGGAAGGCTAGTTAAATTAGAAATGCCTCATTGGGGGTGTGGTGATATTTTGTTTGTGATCTAACAAATAAAGCTTGCCTGAAAATCCGAGTGTGGAGCTAAGCCTCTAGTTAGCCATAGAGGCCAGGCAGTGGTGGCATACACCTTTGATCCCAGCACTTGGGACTTCACTCCTTTAATCCCAGCACTAGGGAGATGGAGACAGGAATATAAGATATGTCTGGGTGGAGAAAAGGAATATAAGATGGAAGGAGACAGGAGCTCAGGTCCTCATTTCAGGCTGAGGATTTCATAGAGGTAAGAACTAGTGGCTGGCTGCTCTGCTTCTCTGATTTTTCAGCTTTCACCCTGATATCTGACTCTGGGTTTTTATTAATAAGATGAATTAGGATTCATGCCACAAGACAGCTTTCATACAATAAGCTATTGGCATAAAACAATGAATTAAAAAAGAAAGATACCTATTCCCTAGCACTTACTCTCTAGTGGAATGTTTATGTACTAGAAATAGAATGTAATACTGGAACATAAAGAGAAAAATGGAGAATCAAGTTTGGGGAGGACCAGGCCATGTGCCTACTTTAAGCTGGCCCAGTATCTATAGGCTAGAAAACAAAGGGGAAGAAAAGTGAGCTGAAATTGCTTTAAAAGTTGATCATATGGGGACTGAGGGGATGGCTCAGCTGTTAAGAGCATTTACTGCTCTTTCAGAGGACCTGAGTCTGGTTCCCAGTGCCAATGCAAGGTAGCTCACATCCATGCATAACTCATGCTTCAGGAGGTCTGATGCCCTCTTCTGGATCCTGCAGGTACTTAAACTCACGTGTACATACTACCTGTCACATACATATATACACAATTAAAGATAAAATGCCTCTTTAAAGACAGATTTTCTTTCCTTTGTTCTCTTTCTTTATGGATGTTTCATTCTTATTATTTGGAACTCTGAGACACAATTGAAGAAGTAAAATGCAGAAAAAGTTATAAACCAGTAAATAAATAAAGAAAAGTAGGAAGGAGATGCAAGTGGGCTATATGAAGGAATTTCCTCTATTTTTAATCTAGAATTTTAAAAGTGCATGTTTGGTTTTGTTTTATGGCCAATGAATAATGAAAACGGAGTTAATTATAATGACTTGAATGGGAATATTTCTTCCTTGTGTCAGATGTAAACATATATAGATGTTTAAGGCAAGACAATTTGCCATTGAGTAGAAATGACAGGTAGCTAATGTGAATGTCCATGACTTCCAACTTTTGAGATATATTTGATTTTCTCTCAATCTCCATTTAAGAGATGGTGTATGCAATAAACCTGGAAGCCATGATGATGGACAGCTGCCAGTGATTCATTCTATTGTCTTTGAAGTCAAGTATTGAGGAAGCTACTGGAGAATGAAGATGAGTCTTTCCTATCTATCTTGCTCCAAACTGGCATGATAGTTCATACAGTCAATATATACTTAATGGATAAGGAAATATGAAAAATTAGATTCTAGGAACAAAATAAATTCCCCCTAACTTCATGAAGCTAGTTTAGCTTGTTAAGACTTTAAAAAAATATATTCAAGGTGTGTATGGCTATTGATGACTACAGAATTCAGGCATGTAGAAAGTTGAGATTTCTGAGTATTTTTGTAACTCAATTTGATCTTGTTTCTGAATCTCTGTTCTCTAGACAGCAAATAATAATAATAATCTTTTAAAAATTATTTTTTTCTTTGTATGAGTATTATGCCTGCATGTATGTCTTTGCTCATGTGAATGCCTGGTGTCCATGGAGGCCAAAAGAGGGCATCAGGTCCTTTGGCACAGACATTATAAATGGCTGTGAGCCACTGTGTAGGTTCTGATAATCAAACTTGGGTTCTCTGGAAGAGTAGCTAGTGTTTTTAACTGCTGAGCCATCTTTTCAGCCTCTAATAATAAAATCTTATTAAATATCAAAATGCAATGGGTATTGGGAAGGCAACCATCTGAAAATTAGGGAGATAGCTCTTACTAGAAACCTAGTTGCGGTGATATTTTATTTGTGCACCCCAATAAACCTTGTGTGGGATCAGAGGGAAAAGCTAGCCACTATATTAAACACAGAGGTCAGGCAGTGGTAGCACATGCCTTTAATCCTAGCATTTGGGAGGCAGAGATCCATCTGGATCTTATGAGTTCAAAGGCCACACTGGGACCAGAGCCAGGCATGGTGGCACACGCCTTTAATCCCAGGACTAACCATACAGATCTGGAGGTCTGTACAGACAGACAGGAAGTGATAGAGCTGGGCAGAAAGAGGAAGTGATGAAGCTGGATGGAAAAAGAATGTAAGATGGCAGGGCACAGAAAGGTATATAGCATGGGTATACAGGAAATGGCTCTCTCTGGAGGTTGAGGAGTTGGTGAGGTGAGGTTGGCTGTGGCTTGTCCTAGTCCTCTGATCTCTCGGTTTTCACCCCAATATCTGGCCCCAGGTTTTTATTAATAAGACCATTTAGCAATTTGTCTTACACCTGGTATATTGGAACCCTGGTTTTGAACTTCTTACCTTATAATACTACAGGCTTGTGAGGAATACATTTCTCATTATTTATGTCATCTGTTTTTGGTGTGGTTGTGGTTACAGCAGTTATGGTGGTTTGAAAGAGATTTATCCTCTACAGGCTCATGGATTTGAATGCTTGATGTCTACCTGATCCTGACGTTTGATAAAGTTATGAGCCCTTTAGGAGGCAGAGCCTTGCTGGGGGAAGCATGTCACTAGGGACAGGCTTGAGGGTTTATAGCCCTACCACAATAACTGTTTTATCTCTTTGCTTCCTGTGTGGCACTGCATGGCTGTGTATCTTTTGAAAAGTCCACAATTCTAGCATTTTAGTATTTTTCTTTGTTTCCTGAACTTACCCAGGTTCATTATTTTCTCTCTACTCATGTTACTGTTCCCAGCTGGTGAGGTGTAGAGGATGTCAAAGCTGATGGTACTGGAAGGTCCCACTGTTAGAAATAAATATTCTTGGTGATGCACAAAGAATCACAGGAACAAAGTGAAAGTAACTCAGAATGGCAATTTCTTTTTGTAAAAAACAAAAATAAAATGTGCTACACCATTACCTAAATGGAGCTATGGAAAATCTGGGGCAGAAAACTCACTTGGTTTTCATTCTAGCATAAGTGGTAACTGTGTCTTTGCCAAAATGCTAGGTCCAGCCTGACAGTCTTTCTTGATTGTCTAGTTTTAAAAGAATCAGAACAAAGGAAATGAAGGAAAGGGGTGTGTGGCTGGTCATCGAGATGCAGGAATGTGTGGGCCTTTGCAGAAACAAATGATTTATTAGGTGAAGAAGATAGGTCTGTTAAAAAACGAGTATAGCCCAGAATGATAGAAATGCCTGTTACTCTAGCTCCAGGGATCCAAAGCAATCTTCTGACCTTCCTGCATGCAATTGTTAGGTAGTGGAGGAAATTTGGTGGATATTTGTGTCAATTTCCTTTTCTCCCAGTAGAAGGATTTTGGGAGGTAACCCTTCCCCAATAAGATGTAAGCCCCATTGCCCACAGTTTTAGAGTCTCATTAACATAGGTGACTGCAGTTTCCCCTCCTCTGTCTGAACTCCTGCTATTGTTTGGAAGAAAGAGAGAAAGGAAGACAGAGAGAAAGAAAGAAAGGGAGAAAGAGAGAGAGAAAAAAGAGAGGAAGAAAGAAAGAAAGGAAGGAAGAAAGGAAGGAAGAAAGGGAGGGGAGGAGGGAGAGAGGAAGGAAAAAATTAATTTATTTTAAAAATCTATGTGTATGTATGAATAGCCATAGATGTCAGAAGATTGCATTGGATCCCTGGAGCTAGAGTAACAGGCATTTGAGAATTGCCTGATGCGGGTGCTGAGATTTGAACTCCAGTCCTCACAATTGAGCTGCAAGCACTGTTAACCACTGAGCCATCTTTCTAGCCCCCCAAACTCTTGCATTATTGAGGCATTTACTAAATGAGCTACTGTACCAGATCATTGTCTCAGGTTCAACAAATATCTCTTCTATGGGCAGGAAAGTTCCCTTGTTAGCCTTCACTGCCTTGAATTTAAAAAGCCAAGAATTTTTCCATTTCCTCTAGTCTATTCATTCTTATCAACACAACTAGAACCAAAAATAAAAGGGCTACTGCTGTGGAATAATCTTTGTACACTGTAAATATGTATTACTGTCATTGTTTAATAAAGAGCTGACTGATCTATAGCTGGGCAGGAAGAGATTGGGTGGGAGAACCAGACTAGGAGAACACTGGGAAGAAGGGCAGAGTCTGAGGAGTCTTGAGCCAGATGCAGAGGAATCAGGACATGCTGGCAGCTGACATAACAGTTTAAGATTTGTCTTCTGTGATCAGAGAACAATATAGATGCTCAGTAAAGACAGATCCAGATGAAACATCTAAATGGGTTACAGTGTGTTTAAAAATATTGGAAGAGAAAAAAGAAAGAATATATATAGTCATAGATTAAAAAATAGTTTAAAAATAATAAAGTCCTTAGAAAAGATATAGAGTAATAAAAATAATAAGCCACATACAGATGGGAAGTACACAGAGAGTCTGGATCCTGTATGTTATTGTGTTGTCTTTGAATGTTTTGACTGCTGATGAATGAGCAATAGCTGCTAAGAGACATTGGATTATGAAAGCTGCTAGATTAAACCAACCTATATATTTTAAAAATACCTTGACTTCAAAATGGAAGTCAAAATATGTGTTGCTTTGGGGAAGATGTTATGCTTTTATTTCCACAGGAAATATTTCCATCAGTTCATTCAAGGTTGAAGATGATCAGGTTTGATTGAGGAAGAAATCCTGAAAATCCTGGCTATAGACATGAAAAATAAACCTAGAGTGGGAGAACAAGGAAAGAGATACCATGATAGATGAAGACCCCATGGGAATAGAAAGAAGCAGAGTGCTAGAGAGGTCCCCAGAAATCCACAAAAATACCTCCACTGTAGACTACTGGCAATGGTCGCGAGAGTGCCTGAGCTGACTTACTCTGGTGATCGGATGACCGAACACCCTAACTGTCATGACAGAACTCTCATTCAGTGACTGATGGAAGCAGATGCAGAGATCCATGGCCAAGCCCCAGGTGGAGCTCCCAGAGTCCAATTGGCGAGAGAGAGGAAGGATTATATGAGCATGAGATATTCAGATCATGATTGGAAAAAGCACAGGGACAAATAGCCAAATGAATGGAAACACATGAACTGTGAACCAATAGCTGAGGAGCTCCCGTGGAACTGGACCAGGCCCTCTGGATAAGTGAGACAGTTGATTAGCTTGAGCTGTTTAAGAGGCCCCCAGGCAGTGGGACTGGGACCTGTCCTTGGTGCATGAACTGGCTTTTTGGAACCTAGGGCCTATGCTGAGATGCTTTGCTCAGCCTTGTTGCAGGGAGGAGGGGACTGGACCTGCCTCAACTGAATCTACCAGGCTGGGCTGACTCCCCAGGGGAGGCCTTGCCTTGGAAGAGGTGGGAATGGGGGTGGATTGGGAAGAAGGCTGGGGGGTGGGAGGAGGGAGGACAGGGGAATCTGTGGTTGATATGTAAAATTAAATTAATTATAAAATAAAAATATTTAAAAAATAAATAAACCTAGAAAAATACATAATGTATATTTTACCTGCTCAAACACAAAACAAAACAAAAAATCTTTGGCCAACTTGTGTATAACACATGGTCTATACTTGTATTAATACAGATATGTATGCTACCTTTCAAAGTTTATGTATTTTCAGAGCAAGGGGACAAGATACCAATAAAAATGGATGGGTCCAGATGATACAACATCTCAAAAAACCTCTGTTACTGTTTCCTCAGAGTTCTACATCCAGAACAGCTTCAAGGCTGCTCGTTGAGATGGTCCAGCCTCACAGACTACTCCAGCCAGGACTTAACAATTGTCCTGATTTTCTCAAGGTTCCCCCAAAGATACCAGTGCCCCTAGACAACAGGAAGCAGTCTAGAGAAAATAACACCCACATTCCCAAAAGATGGGTTTGGGATGTTTGTTATCATTTAAGTGGGGTTGGTTGCAAGTTGTTATTGGTTATATTCAGGAAAAAACTAAACAAAAGAGTTAAATTTAAAGATGTCTTTCTAAAGGAAAAAAAGGGGGATATGATATAGGAATGGTAGGAAAAAGGGTAGATTATTGAATCTACTTTAATCCAAAAAACAGCAATTAATCTTGAAGTATTTTACATTGGTATGGATTTGGGCTTATTGATGTAAATTTAAAGTTATTTTTGCTATACTATATGTTTGGGATATCGTGCTTATGCAACTCATTTAAAATGTGGCTTATAATTAAAAATACAGGTTAGTAGTTAGTGATCTATAATAATCAAACTTATAGTCATGTTAGGTATGTTTTCAAGGTTAAACAGATGCGTTTAGATAGATATTGTTTTTAAACACTTCAAAGACCTACAGAATATGGTGTTTTTTTCTTAAGTCATGATATTCCTTTATTAGTGCCAGCTCCTTTAATTTTTGCCAGGGCTAAACAATTTAACATAAAAAGGTCATTTTTTTTGCTCATACAGTATATAAAAAAGTATAGTGGTTTGGTTAGTTTTGCAATAATTTGCTTTTAGCCAGATGTCATATAAATCTATGAATGTAACAAATAAGAACAGTATAAATAAGTTTTATAGTATTTACACTTACACAGAAACTAGCCCAAATGGTGCCCTAAGAAATTAACTTCTTTAATGAAGTTAAGTTGAGTTAAAATGAAACTGACTCAACTCAAATGAAGTTGAGTTAAAATGAAACTGACTCAACATTGAGACTTTAATGCTTTGTAAAATTTCATATTATTTCTACATTAGCTTTGGCTATAATTCTGCATAGTTACTTATAAAGTATGTTTCTGCATTTCACATCACAGTAGGAAGTTTTAGCAGTACAAAACAAACACTAACTCAAAACAAAAGGCTCCATCTTCCTGAACCTAGTTTTTCTTAGTATCTGGCTTCTTGCTTTTGGGAACCAGGAATACATTGCCATCTCTGGTCTGCTGCAGGGAGTATTCACTAGGAGAGTAAGGTTTTCCATCCTCATCCCGTAACATGCTGAAGACTTCAGCAGGAGAGGTAAGAATAAAGTCACTGCTCAGACCTGTAGGAAAAGGAAACTGGAGAACATAGTGGAACTGGAGCAAGACTTGGGCCACTTAAAAGATGAGAGAGAAAAACTGCTCTGAGAAAAGGGAGAAAATGACAGAAACCTCCATCTACTCAAGAAGCAGCTCAGCACCTTGTATCTTGAAGTCTTCAGCATGTTACAGAATATGGTGTTTAATATGTTTAATAACCTAAAGCTTTTTATGACAGTGAGATACGTCTGCTCCTGAAAGCACCAAATTACTTCAAAAAAGATGATGGGCATCAAAGAACCTCCATATGGCATTTGCTTTCTTTATGGCAAAAGCTAACCATTTGGGCAAAGAAACTGCCCTTGCTTCAATTGCTGACAGTGTACTGTCCAAACTGGACCAGCAGGATGCAAAAAAAAAAAAAAGCGTCTGAAAGACTGCCAAACTTTGCCAGGAGAAGTTAGGCCAGTCCTTCAAAATTTCCCGCTTCTCAGAAATGTCTGTCAGATATACTAGGCCTATAGGCCAAAGATGGATGGGCCAATGTTACAGAAAAACTTTGGTTGACTGTTCAAGCAACCGGATGTCCCTGTCATTAGGTAATATTACACCCTTCTAGGGTCTTTGATGGAGGTAAAGGCTAAATAATTAGACTTTAAGTTTTCCTTAGTTATGATAAAAGATAAATTAGGTATAAAAGTTTAGATTTACAAAGATAAGTAATAGAGTATTTTCTCTTATTTTGTCAAATGCAAATGGATATTGTAACTGTAATTCTTACTTGATAACTACTTTTGTTGTATATAATTTTACTATGTTAAAGTTAAAACTTTCCTTTTTAATTAGGCAAAAAGAGAGAAATGCTGTGGAACAATCTTTGTACATTATAAATATGTATTGCTCTCATTGTTTAATAAAGAGCTGACTGACCTATAGCTGGGCAGGAAGAGATTGGGCAGGAAAGCCAGACTAGGACGATGCTGGGAAGAAGAAGGGCAGAGTCTGAGGAGTCTCAAGCAAGATGCAGAAGAAGCAGGACATGTAGAAAATGAGGTAACAAGCCGTAAGCCATATGGTAGAACTTAAATAAGAAATATGGGTTAATTTAGGTAATAAAAGCTAATTGGTAACAAGTCTAATCTATTGACTGAGCATTTATAATTAATATTAAGTCTCTGTGTGGTTATTTGGGAATTGGCTGGTGGGACAGAAAAGTCCATCTACAGGCTACAAGTTAAAAGTTAAAGGAAATAGGAAAAAGCAAAGCCTAGCCTTCCCCTTACCAAAGGTAACTGTGGACCAGGGCCTCCATCTTGGATTCTTGGTAAGTGGTGTTCTATAGTCACACTCCCAGCTAGAACTATTCATTCCTGGCATAGCAACAAAGACCCTGGGGTTTTTACCATCTGCCATGCCTTACCCCATAGAGCTGTTTTCTGGTTTATCTGCCTATGCAAATAGGCCAATAGCAGATATGCCAGAGGCTCCCTGGCTTCTGCAGGGATTGCAGATATGGGCACTCAAGCAGCCATCAAAATGCAGCAGGTGCTAGACTGAACCATTCAAGGAAGATTGATTTTATGATGGGTGGAGTTTATGACTGGGGAATGTGCTTCACTGACCTGCTTTTGATTAAGTCAAAGAGAAGTGCTAAGGATGTTTTCTTGCTGAATGATAAACAGTGAATGCACATGGAGGAACCAGCAGTTTATGTGAGCAATTTATACCTCTGAGGTACTACAGCATGCCAAGGTCATTCACAACTACTTCAAATAACTGTCTCAAGAGAGGGATGAAAAACAGTATACAATTTAATGAAAGAGAGGCAATATAGCCAAGAGAAGCAGGTTGTCTCTTTGAAATGTTTCTTTTTATCATGTAGAGCAGATGAGTAAAGAGATGCTTGGAGGATGTTTTTGGATGGGTTCTCTGAGAACCAGAACCAAGATAAATATGGAGATAAACCCAGTCTATTGGGAAATCCCAAGGCAGACTGGGAAGGTGATAATGTAGCAGGAACATGGGGACATTAAAAGAGAGGCAGCAAGATTAACCTATGAAAGAAGCTGGTGGGCAGAGAAGGACTGGGAATCCTTCCTGACCTGCCATGAGAAAGGCACCTGAGAAATAAGTGCAGGCAGGTTGGGCATGGTGGCATAAACCTGCCTTTAATCCCAGCACTCAAGAGTCAGAGGCAGGCAAATCTGAGTTAGAGGCCAGTCTGATCTACACAGATCCTGCTTCAAATAAACAAACAAACCAAAAAACAAACAAATAAACAATTCAGGAGAAGACAGGAGTTAAGTAAATAATATGCGAAGATTCAGAACTCACATATTGAGGCACTTCCACACCCTAGAGTGACTTTTTCCTTTCTTGTTTTTATTTATTTATTTATTTATTTATTTATTTATTTATTTATTTATTTATTTATTTATTTATTTATTTTATAATTTAATTTAATTTTACATATCAGCCATGGATTCCCTTGATCTCTCCCCTCCTGCCTCCCCTCCCCCCAACTTTCC
>CABHPH010094037.1:11424-28661 GCA_902168325.1 Peromyscus nudipes | reverse complement strand
CCCCCAACTTTCCCCCAGCCCACCCCACATTCCCATCTCCTCCAGGGCAAAGACTCCCCTGGGGATTGAGTTCAACCTGGTAGATTCAGTCCAGGCACGTCCAGTCCCCTCCTCCCAGGCTGAGCCAAGTGTCCCTGTATAAGCCCCAGGTTCCAAACAGCCAGCTCATGTACTGAGGACAGGTCCCGGTCCCAGTGCCTGGATGCCTCCCAAACAGATCAAGCTAATCAACTGTCTCACTTATCCAGAGGGCCTGATCCAGTTGGGGGCTCCTCAGCTATTGGTTCATAGTTCATGTGTTTCCATTCATTTGGCTATTTGTCCCTGTGCTTTTTCCAATCTTGGTCTCAACAATTCTCACTCATATAAACCCTCCTCTTTCTCGCCAATTGGACTCCTGGAGCTCCAACTGGGGCCTGGTCATGGATCTCTGCATCTGGTTCCCTCAGTCATTGGATGAGGTTTCTAGCATGACAATTAGGGTGTTTGGCCATGCTATCACCAGAGTAGGTTAGTTCGGGATTTCTCTCAACCATTGCCAGTAGTCTATTGTGGAGGTATCTTTGTGGATTTCTGGGGACCTCTCTAGCACTTTGCTTCTTCATATTCTCATGTGGTCTTCATTTATCATGGTCTCTTATTCCTTGTTCTCCCTCTCTGTTCTTGATCCAGCTGGGATCTCCCGCTCCCCTAAGCTCTCGCTCAACCCTTGCCCTTCATTACCCCCACTCATGTCCAGGTTGTTCATGTAGATCTCATCAATTTCTCTGTCATTGTGTCTTTCTTGGGGTCCTGTTTTCTAGGTAGCCTCCCTGGAGTTGTGAGTAGCAGTCTAGTCATCTTTGTTTTACATCTAGTATCCTCCTATGAGTGAGTACATACCATGTTTGTTTTTCTGAGTCTGGGTTACCTCACTCAGGAGGATTTTTTCTAGATCCATCCGTTTGCCTGCAAACCTCATGATGTCATTGTTTTTCTCTGCTGAGTAGTATTCCATTGTGTATATGTACCACATTTTATTTATCCATTCTTCAGTTGAAGGGCATCTAGGTTGTTTCCAGGTTCTGGCTATTACAAACAATGCTGATATGAACATAGCTGAGCAAGTGCCCTTGTGGTATGATTGAGCATTCCTTGGGTATATGCCCAAGAGTGGTATAGCTGGGTCTTGGGGGAGATTGATTCCCAATTTTCTAAGAAAGTGCCATATTGATTTCCAAAGTGGTTTTACAAGCAAGCAGTGGAGGAGAGTTCCCCTAGCTCCACATCCTCTCCAGCATAAGCTATCTTCAGTGTTTTTGATCTTAGTCATTCTGACAGGTGTAAGGTGGTATCTCAGAGTCATTTTGATTTGCATTTCCCCGATGATTAGGGATGTTGAGCAATTCCTTAGATGTCTTTCAGCCATTTGAGCTTCCTCTGTTGAGAATTCTCTGTTTAGTTCTATAGCCCATTTCTTAATTAGACTGTTGGGCATTTTGATGTCTAATTTCTTGAGTTCTTTATATATTCTGGATATTAGTCCTCTGTCAGATGTGGGGTTGGTGAAGACCTTTTCCCATTCTGTAGGCTGTTGCTTTGCCTTGTTGACCGTATCCTTTGCTCTACAAAAGCTTCTCAGTTTCAAGAGGTCCCATTGATTGATTGTTTCTCTCAGTGTCTGTGCTACTGGTGTTATATTTAGGAAGTGATCTCCTATGCCAATGCATTCAAAACTACTTTCTACTTTCTCTTCTATCAGGTTCAGAGTAACTGGATTTATGTTGAGGTCTTTGATCCACTTGGACTTAAGTTTTGTGCACAGTGACAGATATGGATCTATTTGCAGCCTTCTACACGTTGATATCCAATTGTGCCAGCACCATTTGTTGAAGATGCTTTCTTTTTTCCATTGTACAGTTTTGGCTTCTTTGTCAAAAATTATATGTTCATAGGTGTGCGGATTAATGTCAGGGTCTTCAATTTGATTCCATTGGTCCACATGTTGGTTTTTATGCCAGTACCAAGCTGTTTTTATTACTGTAGTTCTATAGTAGAGCTTGAGGTCAGGGATCGTGATGCCTCCAGAGGTTGTTTTATTGTACAGGATTCTTTTGGCTATCCTGGGTTTTTGTTTTTCCATATGAAGTTGAGTATTATTCTTTCCAGGTCTGTGAAGAATTGTGTTGGTATTTTGCTGGGGATTGCATTGAATCTATAGATTGCTTTTGGTAAGATTGCCATTTTTACTATGTTAATCCTGCCTATCCATGAGCATAGGAGATCTTTCCATTTTCTGACATCTTCAATTTCTTTTTTCAGGGACTTAAAGTTCTTATCATATAGGTCCTTCACTTGCTTGGTTAGTGTTACCCCAAGGTATTTTATATCATTTGTGGCTATTGTAAAGGGTGATGTATCTCTGATTTCCTTCTCAGTCTGTTTGTCAATTGTATACAGGAGGGCTACTGATTTTCAAAAAGCTCTACTCCACAAAACTGGAAAATCTAAAAGAAATGGATAATTTTCTGGATAGATACCACATACCTAAGTTAAATCAAGACCAGATAAGCTATTTAAATAGTCCAATAACCCCTAAGGAAATAGAATCAGTCATTAAAAGTCTCCCAAACAAAAAAAGCCCAGGACCAGATGGTTTCAGCACAGAATTCTACCAGATCTTCAAAGAAGAGTTAATACCAATACTCTTTAAATTGTTCCACACAATAGAAACAGAAGGAACATCACCAAACTCCTTTTATGAGGCTACAATTACCCTGATTCCTAAACCAAACAAGGATGCAACAAAGAAAGAGAACTACAGACCGATCTCCCTCATGAACATTGATGCAAAAATACTCAATAAAATACTGGCAAACATACTCCAAGAACACATCAAAACAATTATCCACCATAATCAAGTAGGCTTCATCCCAGGGATGCAAGTGTGGTTCAACATACGAAAGTCCGTCAATGTAATACACCATATAAACAAACTCAAAGAAAAAACCACATGATCATCTCACTAGATGCAGAAAAGGCATTTGACAAAATCCAACACCCCTTCATGATAAAGGTTTTGGAGTGGTCAGGAATACAGGAAACATACTTAAACATAATAAAGGCAATTTACAGCAAGTCAACAGCCAACATCAAATTAAATGGAGAGAAACTCAAAGCGATTCCACTAAAATCAGGAATGAGGCAAGGCTGTCCACTCTCCCCATACTTATTCAATGTAGTACTTGAAGTTCTAGCCAGAGCAATAAGACAGCATAAAGAGATTAAGGGGATACAAATTGGAAAGGAAGAAGTCAAGCTTTCCCTATTTGCAGATGACATGATAGTATACTTGAGTGACCCCAAAGATTCAACCAAGGAACTGATACAGCTTATAATCACCTTCAGTAACATAGCAGGATACAAGATCAACTTTCTTGTTTTTATTATGTGTTTTTTTTAGGGGGTGCTATAAGGTTATTTACCAGATTGTGGGCAATTTCCAAGTGGCTACATCATTGAAAAATAACTACTCCTTTTTCCCCAGGCGCTTCCCAATCCATGCTCAGATGTGTCCTAAAGGACCAGTTCCTAGGAGGAACAGATATTTAAAGTCCAAAGCCCCACAGAAGTGGTCCCGAAGGATGGCACAGCCTGGTGAAATGGGAAGCCAAAATACATGGTGTCCTGAAGCTCCTTGCCTTTTTTTCCTGTCCTGTGCCTTGCTGACTTCTGCTTCTTCATACCATACATAATAGCTCATCGTCTCTGTGTTCATTTATGTTAGGCAATATGGTCTTTGAAGCCATGGGTCTAATTCCAGAGTTAACCAGATGTTCTCTGGAGCATGAGACCCAAAGGTAAAAAGCTGAGGCCATTGTTTATGCTATGGTAAAATTTTGCCAAAGGACAGATGTTTAAACTATATCATCATACTGAAGCCAGACATCTTTTGTATGGATTAAGAGAAATGGTCTTCATGACCTGCTATTAAGATAAGGGACTATACAAAAAATGAACAAACATAAACCCAGCTCTACAGGACCTTCAAGGAATGGAGCCTCATATCAACTGTCCAATCCCTTAAATGGAAGTGCTTGAAACCTCATGAACACTCAGAATGTGTGTCCCTTTTTTAACCAGGGACTTTCAACCACGCATAAGCTAGGCAGCTTACCTGAGGACTAACAATGGATTACTATTAACATCCAGATATTTAGCTAATGGGCTTTCATGGAAAGACATAGGAGGAGATTCAGGTGACCAGCTGAACAGCTTTAGACAACTCCAAAGAAAGCCATTGGCAACTGGTACCCACTAACTGGCCATGTCTGAATCTGTCTCCTAGTGACTGAAGAGATGAGTCAGGTTAAGAGCACTTGCTATTCTTACGGGGGATCTGGGTCTTCTTCTTAGTACCCACATTGGGTCGTTCACAACTGCCTGTAACTCAGGCTCCAATGACCCGACACCCTGCTCTGGACTCCACAAGGACCTGCACCTACATGGTGAACGTAAATTTACACAGGTACACACACACACACACACACACACACACACACACACACACACACACACACACGATCTCTAAATCTTTTTCCTCCTGAGCACATTTTTCCTTGCCTCATAGTGATCTCCCAAACACCCAATTCTTTGCCTCCTCCATGACTTAACGAGCTCTTACCTCCAGCCTCCTGCCCAAGTAGGTGATATGCCTTTCTTCATCCAAGGCCTACTGTTCTATTCTTCTTCTTACAGATGAGAGATTATTCCTATCCTACCCAGATAACTATAATAAACAAAGAACTTTCTTTGAAAAGTGTTTTTAGATTTATTTGCTTTATTTAATGTTTACAGGTATTTTCCTACATATGTGTCTGTGTATCATGTTCATGACTGGGGCCTGAGGGAGGTCACCTGATGGTGTCAGGTCCTCTGGAACTATAATCGTGCTGAGCAGACATGTAGGCTTTGGGAGCCAAATGTGGGTCTGCTACAGGATGACAAATGCTCCTAAATAGTTTATTATTTTTATTTTTGGCATATCTGCTTTACAAATATGTGCATATACGTGACTATGTTTTGGGAATATATTAGAAGGCCCAATAAATGACTCATAAACTTGAGTACTCTAAACTTAAAACCTATTAAAATGGTATCTTTGGGTCTATTAAATATTTCATAAAACCTTAAAATACTGTTTATATAAAAGAATATTCACTGGCATAATAAGATAAAAGTTTCATTAAGCTATGAAATTTTACCATGAATACATAGTTTTTGGCAAACATTTTCTTAAAAAAACAACTGTTAGGAGGAAGAAAAAACACTTAAAATTTTATTTAATGGGTAACTCTGCTGCATAATTTTATGTCAATTTGACACAAATTATAGTCATTTTGAAAGAGGGGATCTCAATTGAGAAAATGCCTCTACCAGATTGGCCGATGGGCAAGCCTATGGTGATTTCTTTTTTATTGGTGATTGATGTGGGGAGGGCCTAACTCATTGTGGGAAGTGGCATTCCTATGCTGGTGGTTCCAGGTGCTATAAGGAAGCAGGGAGATGAAACCACAAAGAGCAAGCTTAAACAGCCCTCCTCCATGGCCTCTACATCAGCTCCTGCCTCCAGAGTCCTGCCCTGTTTGAGTTCCTGTCCTGACTTCTCAGCGACGGAGTGTGTTAAGAAACCGCAAGCCGAAATCAACCCTTTCCTCCTCAAGTTGCCTTTGGTCATTGTGTTTATCCCAGCAATAGTAATCCTCAGATAGTAACACGCATGAGAAGTCATGAAAGTGCTTCATGCAAATCAACATACCTCTACATAATGTACATTAAAATTCCTTTTATTAGACTAATTGCTATGGATTTTATTTTCAGGAATATTACTAATATATGAATGTTAAGTGCAACTTCAAAAGAAACTTCATTTTTTTTTGAGTTATACATATGTATGTGTGTCTGTGTGGGGGCATGTGCACAAGGTGCCTGCAGAGGCCAGAAGGTGCTGGTGTTGGGAACTGAACTCAGGTCCTGTACAAGCATCAGTGAATAGTCTTGTTACTGAGCCATTTCTCTGGACCAAACAAGTGTGGAATTTTAATGAGAAATGTTAGATATGTGTGTCTACCAAAGATCTTTGTGTGAGGGGCTGCTAGATGGCTCAGTGGCTAAGGGCCTCTGTGCTCTTCTGAAGGACCCAGGTACCCATGTGGCAGCTTCCAAACTATCTGTAATTCCAGTTCCTGTGGAATCCAATGCTCTTTCTGGCCTTCATGGGCTCCAGGCTCATACACATTGTGCATAGATATGCATACAAGAAAACAACCATGAACATTAATTTTTTCCTGTTAAATTTACTCTTCATAATGCAAATTAAAGGAGGTAAAACTCCAAGAAGCAGTAATCCTTCATATCCAGGTACTTAGCATTTCGGCACCTCCTCACACGAAGATCTTTGACAGACACATATATCTAACATTTTTCATAAAAATACCAAACTTATCTTGTCTAGAGAGCAGTTCTCAACCTGCCAATTTCGACTCCTTTGGAGGGGTATCAAATGATCCTTTCTCAGGGGGCATCTAAGGGCATTCAAAAACAGGTATTTATATTACAATTCATAAGAGCAGAAAATTAGAGTTATGAAATAGTAATGAAAACAGTTTAATGGTTGGGGTCACCACAACATGAGGAACTGTATTAAAGGGTCGAAGCATTAGGCAGGTTGAGAACCACTGCTCTGGAGGGATGGCTTTGTGATAAGAACATGCATTGCTACTCTCTTGCACATATTTACTTACATGCAGCGGGGATGGCCAGATTGGGTCAAGAGTTGCCTAGAGCTGCCTAGAGGAGTGGCTACGGTGTCACTGGACATGCACCGCAATGTGACTCCTGTCTCTGCCTCCTTTTGTTTCCATTGTCTTCCACAAGGGTCCATCCCCAGGAATTCCTTGGAGGGACCCTTCACACCAACTCCCACTAAAGCCATCTCCGTCTGCTTCCTGGAGAGCCAGTAGGAGAGGCTTTGATCCATGATTTCTTTCCCTCTGCAGAGGCCATGGACATACGGCACAGTAAGTGCCAAGAGTGGAGTATCCGATGGGTGGGACGAGAGTCATTTCTTTAGATTTATCAAAAGAGTAGAGATCACATGAAGGCAATGGGAGATAACAAGTGTAATGAACAGACCATGGGGTAACATGAGGACTACAGATTTTGATTTCTGATTTAATGGTGGCCAACTCAGAGCCCCAGGACGTGGGCAGGAGGACAGGGAAGCTGGCAGGTAGATGGGTATGGGACTGGTTATGAAAGAGAATGAGGTAGTACTCTACAATAATGAGAAGAGAGACAGCATGAAATATCTTTATCTTATTATTTCCTAAAGTCATCAGGTCTTTTCCTTGGCTTACATTGCACGGCCATGTAATTCTGTCTTCTCAGTGTCCTGCTGGAGTTCTCTCTGCCCCTCCAGCTGCTGAGTTAAAGCCTTTCATCTGGGTTTCTTTAATGGTTTTCTGGTGGCTGTTTTCAGTCTTGCTTTCCCCATCTCTCTGTAGTGCAGCCAGAATGGATGTTTAGCTTAAGTAAAGACTGGATTATGACAGGTCTTCAGTGTGGGCTTCAGCAGAGCTCCCAGGCCCTGCCTCCCTGGTCCTCTTCTGCTGCTCCAGGCTCTTGTTATCTTCTTCAGTGTGGGCTTCAGCAGAGCTCCCCGGCCTTGCCTCCCTGGTCCTCTTCTGCTGCTCCAGCCTCTTGTTATCTTCTCCAACCACATGACATTGGTTTCCCTTCTGCCATTTCTCCACTGCATCTGTATACATCACTCCATCTCGAAGTACACCCCATGGCCATCTCCCGTGTTCTGTGTTCCTAAATGCAGCTGGTTGTGCATTCTGAGGGCTCCGTGACTCACTCTGTCCTGAACCTCTCATTTCACTAATGCAGACCCAGAAGGGCAAAGAGCTGTGACTAGCTCACAACATGAGGGACTTAGCTGTGACCAGGCTCCCGTCGCCATAGCTTGGTTCTCTCCATCTTGCTCCCAGGGCTGCTTCTCCTCATTGTCTCCCTGAGGCAGCCCTTGATGATTCCTCTTCTACCTCTGTCCTGTGCATGCCAAGTCCAGTCACCTCCTTTCATTTGCACCCTCAGCTTCCCCAAAGCTTCTTGTCCAGTTGGGAATCTGTCTGTCTCTAGCATCTGGGTCTGATCCAGCCCTCCCCATTCATTTCCCAGCACATGCCCTATTTAGGACTAGACAAGTATTATATTCAATGAAATAAAGACACACAGCTGAAAAATGAACAGTAATTAAATTGACAACTTAAGGCACAGAAAATACTAGTTAACAAGCTGTAAGACAGCTCAGTGAAGGTTGTTTCCTGCTGCCAAGCCTGAGGACCTGTGCTCGATCCCAGAAACCCACCTGGTAGGAGGAGAGAACAGACTCCCACAAGCAGGCCTCCAGTCTCCACATGTGTGGCCCTAAAGTAACTAAATGCAAAAAAATACTAATTACATTTAAATACACAATTTTAAACCATGGGCCTCGGTTCATGGACCCAGAATGTGAAGATACGTAAGACAGAATTCATGTGAAATCTATTTTGAGAACCATGAGCTGGTTCCAGCTCTCCCTGCCAGATAAGGCTACACCTGAGAAATCTGTCATAGTTTCTGAATTCCTGCAGAACTTGTTATTAAGTCACTGTTCATTTCTTAACTCTGTATGTTTCCATTTTTCCTTTTTCCTCCAGTTCACAAGCAGGAGCTGGGTGCCTTCTATGCACCTGTCCTGGACAGACAGCATCTGGTCCCTGTTGAATGGCCCTATAGGGAATGAGGGCCATACCCAGTGATTAAAACCACAAAATAATGCTGAAGGCAGAGCATACGGGAAGGGTGCTGGAGAGAGATCAATGTAGGTAGAATTTCTTCCCCCAGAGCCCCACCCTAGCTCCACATGGACATACAAGACACATCTTCACCTTCCTTATGCTTTATGGCCTCTTCCTGCCCTCAGTCCTTGCTCTTTTCCTCCAAGAAGAGCAGGAAGCACTGTAGTGAAGACCAGACTCCGAGAAAGGTCAGTGCTGTGGAGAAGGTTGCAGTGTGAGAGAGGCCCAGTACTGTGGAGAAGGTCTGAGTGTGAGAGATCCAGTGCTTTGGAGAAGGTCTGAGTGTGAGAGAGGACCAGTGCTGTGGATCAGGCCTGAGTGTGAGAGATCCAGTGCTGTGGAGAAGGTCTGAGTGTGAGAGATCCAGTGCTGTGGAGAAGGTCTGAGTGTGAGAGAGGACCAGTGCTGTGGAGAAGGCCTGAGTGTGAGAGATCCAGTGCTGTGGAGAAGGCCTGATTGTGAGAGGTCCAGTGCTGTGGTCAAAGCCTGAGTGTGAGAGAGGCCCAGTGCTGTGGAGAAGGCCTGAGTGTGAGAGGCCTAGAGTTGTGGTCAAAGCCTATACTGAGAGCAGCCTTCCTGGGTTCCTCTCACTCACTTGTGTTCTGAGTTAGATGAGCCAGTTTCTGTGTTGGAATGCTGCCATTATTAGAGCTGCTCCTGTGAGGAACAGAGTTGTGGAAGCACATGATCATGAGGAACATGTTGGACAGGAAGAGCATCACAAGGATTGTTGTGTCTGCCCTGATTGAACTATTTCCATCCATGCTTGTGACTGAACAGCTTCTCTAGTTTCTGAGCTTAGATGTGTGACTTAACCACTTAGAGTGTTGGCTTGTCATTTAACTGACGGGAGTAACATCTCAGTTTTGTGGTAATTAAAAGGAGTGAATAAAATAAACATGCCAAATGCCTGCAATACCGCCACTCTCGGTGGAGACGTCTGTCATTCTCACCCTGGGAAGAACGCCATCCCTCCTGGTATCTTGTGTGTCCACAGAGCACTCCGTGGGCCTCCCTGTCTGTGCTTTCAGTGACGTCATTTAGGCTTTTAACCTTACACAGAGGGGCAAGTGAGAAAGCGCATGGCAGTGTCTGCCAGGGACCTGCTGTAGGGGTTGATATCGTATCATACCACACAATACAATATCATACTGCACAATACAATCATACCACACGATACAATATCATACCATACAATCATACCACACAATACAATCATACCGCACGATACAATCATATTATACCATACTGCACCGCACAGCACCACATCACACCACACCATACCATTCCATACCATGTCATATATCATTCCATACATATTACAACCATATATCAATCATATCATATCATATATCATATCATATCATATTCTGTACCATATCATAGCTTACCTCACTATTCTGTAGTGTAGGAGACATGGAGGTCCTTGTGTTCACAGTTAAGCACTAGAGAAAGCAGGAAAGTTAAATATGCAGGGTTGTCTCATCAAAGGGAGAGATGCACAGCCTGTTTCCACCCATCAGGCTGGGGGAGGAAGTGGTTGGTAGCCTGGCAACCTCTGTGCTATCCATGTGGCGAGGCCACACTGGCCCCCCAGACTCCCATGACCATTGTTTATCTTAAGCCTGCTTCCTCAGTTAATCCACAGAACCTGTCTTTATGGCAGATGCCACTTGTACTTCACAAGAGTTTTGATGTAGTCATGTCTTAAACTTTGTGGTACACACGGGATTGAGTTAATTATCACCAGGAAACTTTTTCCAAATTGTGCTGTGCTTAAATATACCTGAAACAAACAACCCTGTGTCAGACTCTTGGAGTGTGAACTAATACTGGCTACTAAACCATACTTCCACCTTGTCTCAGGATACTGTGGTGTTTGAAGAGACCCCCTACACTGTACCATATCATATACCGTACCATACCATACCATAGCACATCTCATATCACACTATGCCATATCATATACTGTACACCATACCATAGCACATCACATGTCATACCATGCCATATCATATACCGTACCATATATCATAAATAACACATAATATATGATATCATACCATATATTATATAATATATACCATACCATATCATCTCACCTCATCACATATACTGTAAAATATCATCTCACATCGTAAATACTTTATGTTATATCTTATCATGCCATAGCATGTATAACATCCTACCATATGCTATTTCATATCATGCTGTATCATATATCATGTCATGTTATATCATACATTCTATTATGCCATACCATAGCATATTGTCATATCATGTACCATGGTATATCATATCATACAATGTGTTATATCATGCCATGCCATATCATATATCATACATCAATTGTATTACATTATACCATATATTATATCATATCATATAGCATGTCACATATTCTCGTACTATATATCACACTACACCATATCTTATCATAACATACCATATTATAGCAATTCACAGCACACTATATATCATATCACATCACATCATACTATATAATACCAGGTCATGCCATATCACATGTCATATCATATTAGATGTCTACTATCCCACTCTGCTATTGGTGAAATTATTAAGGCCACTCCACATAGCTAAAAGGAGATTTATTTAATGGCGTAACTTACAAATGAAGGGATAGGTAGGTTGAGGGTTCTGGAAAAGTCGCAGCGTAGTCCGGCAGTGTTCTCTGGAGAACTCTGGAGAACTCTCCTCCCTCCACCTCTCGCATCCGGGTTCCCAGCAGCAAGAGCGTGCAGCGCGTCCTGATCTCAGGTCCTCAGGCCCTCCCTTGGCCCTGCCTTTGTAGGCGTGATAATTACCAAAGCCTTAATGGGGGTTGGAACTTCCAGACCAAAGCTGGAATGGCTACCCACTACACTCTGCCTCTTTCATTTCTGCTCACAAACGTAACATGCGGTTTTGTTTTGGTGAGGGAATCTTGCCATTTCCCCGTCATCCTCCTGCTACAACACATTCTCTCATGTGCTGGCTGTGTCTTACCTCACACAGTTCACCATGACACACTCATTCTCCTGCTTTGGAAATCAGTGGAGGTTTCAATGGAAACATCTGGAAACCGGTGTTTTGAAATTCTATAATGAAATCTGAAATTCCTCCTGCAGAACAGTTAGGCTGGGTGTGGATGTCTATAATCTCATTATTGGGGAAGTAGAGACAGGAAGATCAAAAATTCCAGAGCAGCTTGAGCTACACAGTAAAACTAAACAAGATTCAAAAACCATCTGCTTCTGGCTCTGGTTTGGTACTCACTGTGGTTCTGTGGGAGTCCTCTGCAAGGTAGTGTCTCGTGGTAAGCTTCGGGGCTTTCGTGTGGTAGCCTGCCAGTGCACGGCAGTGGTACCCCTTCACTCACAACCCCGACAGCCAGCCGGGCCTTCCGGCTCTCTTGTGTCACTGTTGTCACACTGTTCTGTGACTCACCAGTAAACCCAGCATCTGGCTTTCTCGCTTTATTAATTACTCATTTATTTTGACAAATTTCAAGTCTAATCAACAGAAAGCTGTATCCACGTGGCTCTAGGAAAGTGTTTCTCTTCTCACCTTGCCTACAACGTGTCACTTAGAGTCGAATGCTTCACGACACTCGATCTTGGTGACAGGCATGTGTCACAGACGTGTGTCACAGCTGTTCTGTCACGTTGCACTCCTTAAGATCAGTGCAAAATAAAACTGGAGTTAAAATAAAAATGGGTCAGTTGTGACAGTAAGTAAGGTGAGTGTTGTACCATTCCTGTACGAACGCCTCCGTGGTGTTTTTGGTAACACTGAAAGCAGGAGGGAGAGGAAACATCCAGTGCCGATGGCTCATCTCTACTTCCCCACTCTGATTTTACAGGCCCTCAGGGCTTCAAGTATCCCAAGTCATCCAAAATCAGGCATCCTTTCTCTGCACTCATGGCTACACTTTGGTAAAGTGCCACCTTCCCCTCGGGTGCAGAAGTGGGAATCCTCCCTAGGATTTTTAGCCAGATCACATTTTGAACATTTGAATTACTTTTGTGCTCCAGTTCTTCATGTTTCTTTGTCATGCCTTGTTTTATCAAGGTAACAGGGATGTGAACATGTTAAGCCACAAAACCTCTGGAGACCCAAGTCAGAGGCTCTATGTACACATGTATTATAATCACACCATCAAACAGGAGGGTCACTGGTATTCCTCCATTACTAGAGATGAGGATTCCCACATCTTTTTGTCCACCAACAGAGAATTAGTATTCTCCTCCATCCCTGAAGAACAAGATCCCATGCTTCTCCATCACTATAGAGGCTCTCTTCTCTCCTCAGCCTGTGCAGGCTTTATGACTCGGTTTAGGTGAAGGAATTCAAAAGACATATGGAATGCTGTTTTCTATCTTGGGCTTCCAGAGGTTTTGTGGCTTAACATGCTTCCATCCCTGATATCTTGATAAAGCAAAGTAAGGCAAGACTGCTGGGGGATGGGAGACATGTGGCCAGAGCCCATTCAGCAAGTCTAGATGACTCCTGGGCAGGTAACTGGGAATGTGAGAGCCAGTGGCACTCTGGCCATTTGGCCAGATCTTGGTTGTCTCTGAACATGTAGACAGTGTCATTTGCTGTCTGCAACAGAGGCTGTGTGGCTATTGCTTCACGCTGAAGTGTTACTGTGACAATAGAATGACTTTGTGTCTGAAATAGAATCTTACCATCATGCTTAAAAACCACGAGAGTGCTACCCACTTTCAGGTAGACTTCCCCGACAATTTCCTCACTGTATAGAAGAGCCTGATTTGGTTGAAGTATCAAGTGTTTCATGGTTCCAGCCCATGATACATGGGCAAATACCACCAGAGAGTGCCTTCTTTCTTAAGTTAAAAAACAAAAAAACAAAAAAACAAAAAAACCCTTCACTAGAAAGAAACAAATTAGACTTCAGAAAAATTTAATGATTCTATGCTTCAAAAGACATCATTTAAAACAATGAAAAGACAAGCCACAGGCTTCATAAATAACTCAAAAAAGGTTTTGAATTACATATCTGACAGATGCCTCATATACAGAATAATAAAAATCTTTTATAACTCAATAATAAGAAGACAAACAGCCTTATTAAAAAGTAGGCAGAAAATAGGAACAAATGCTTCACCTAGGAAGGTATTCAGATAACCAGCAGGCATGTGGAAAGACATTTTGATCAGGCCTGTTGACACACTCCTGTATCCCCTGCATGTGGAAAGCTAAGGACAAGGGTACATTCCAGGTGAGCCTAGGCTACATAGTTGTACAAAGCTCTTTCTGCAAATACCTCTTACTTTCAGAAATTGAACTTCTGTCTGACCTTCCAACTAAGTTAGTAATATGTGTTGAGACCATGTAAGACCATGTACTAATCTGTTTCCTATTGTGTGTTCAGCCTGTGTAGCATGCCTTTAAGAAAAATTTCTAGCCAATTTAACTATGCCTTACACTTCCCATGTAATCAGCTTTTACAACCTAAGCAAAATTTGTAGTTTTAATTTTAAAGTATGTACTTTTCCATCTTCCTGACTCAGAAGTGTGTGTGTGGGTGCATGTGTGCACATGCATGTGTTTGTGTATCGTGGTAATCATTTGTTGAAAGCAGCCAATAGGTTGAAAGCAACCTTGAACAGCAAATATCTCATAGATGTTGGAAGCAACATGTAGATCTCTGTGTGCAGTTTCAAGTGCTGTTCGGCATCATTGGACTCAGTAAAGTAACTTCCTCCCTTGTAAGGGTCTGTTAAAGAGTATTGAAAAAGTTTCCCTAGTTCTTTTTCTGATCATGTTTTCTATGCTGTTGAACAGGTAAAGAGTAAAGCCCTTTGTTTGGGATAGGCAACATCATACACACATATCAGACAGAGAGCAGACAGGTCATAGACCACAAGCTACAGACAGATGGAAGATCCAGACAGAGAAGTGGAGAATTTAAATTTGGACTTACCCTCTGTCAAACTATTCCAAGAAAAAGACTCTTTGTTCTCGAATGTGGTAACTGATACACATAGTAAGTTCCAAGTCAGTCTGGGCTACAGAGCGAATTCTAAGCTAGCTGGGGCTATACTTACTGTATCTCATCAAACAAAGTTCGATATTATTAGGAAAATGTAAATTATAGCCATATAGTGGATGTGGAATGTAATAGTATAAAAATATCTCTTACATGTTAGGAGATTGCAAATTTTGCTGAAATTCACAGCCAGAGTTAGTAACACACCTAGAGATTACTCGAGACTGCTGTCCTACTGTGTGCTTAATACTCAAACTGTTTAATCTGCTTTTAAGAGAACAATGTAACAATCAAGCCTTACTTGCTTTGGGTCTCCTATGTGATTAAGTTTTACAGCCTAGGCTAATGCGTAAGCTGTGAGTACGTACTCCTCCATGCCCCTGACCAGATAATGCATGTGTATCATTTGCTGAAAGCAGCAAATGTAGAAGTTGAAAGCAAATTTCTAAAATCTACCATAAAAGTAGAAAGCACATTTATGGATATTGGTTGATTAACAATGATGTTTGGGTCAGTTGGGATCAGTTGGAGCCAGTGACCTAATCCCTTGTAAAACTCCAACAAAGTATCCCTTTCTTTCCCCATGGGATGCTTTCTGTGTTGTTCAATTAAAAACAGAGTGAAATCTTCTGTCAAGGAAAGACATTACTCACAGATGTAGATACAGATGCAGGCCCAGATTGAGACACATGCAACAGACAGACAGAGGACAGAAGACACAGGGACATGTAGGGAATGCACATCTGGACCTCCACTCAGTCAAATGACTCCATGGGGAAGTGCTTTTATTTCTTTCCTTGATGTGAAACAGATGTGTTATTGGAGACTTAGTTAGTCACTAGTGCATACAATCCACAAAAGTGGAGACACTACACTCACAAGAATGGCCACCATTAAATGCAGGCAGTGGCAAGTGTTGACAAGGATGGAGAAGTAAGAACCTCTTCTGTTGTGTATGGAATAGAAAACGCATCTGCTTTGGAAGCCATTTCTTCAGCTTTTTTTTTCTTTCTTTCTTTTTTGGTTTTTCGAGACAGGGTTTCTCTGTGTAGCTTTGGCGCCTTTCCTGGAACTCACTTGGTAGCCCAGGCTGGCCTCGGACTCACAGAGATCCACCTGTCTCTGCCTCCCAAGTGCTGGGATTAAAGGCTTGCGCCACCACCACCTGGCTTGTTCAGCTTCTTAACAAATCAGTCAAGCTCTCATAAATTTACCCTATGCCCAATCTTCTCTAGTCCCAGGCTTTACTTAAAAGTAATGAACAAAAACGTCCACATCAAGACTGGTACTTGTGTATCCACAGCAATAGTATTTGTTATAGCCCAAACTGGAAAACCCCAAGCTGATGAACGGGTAATATATATATATGACATTTTCACAGAATGGAATATCATTCAACAGCAAAAAAGAATACCATAAGCTAGAGGTGATATGTATAGTAATGCCAGCACTTGGGAAGTGGAGGCAGGAGGATTAGGAATTTGTGATGATCCACAGCTACATAGAGTTTGAGACCAGCCTGGGCCATATGAGACACTGTCTCAAAAATATGGATTAGTAATAAATGCTGTAACATGAATACAACTCAGAAACAATGTAAAGAGAAGGTCAAATGCACAATGATCACATGCCATTTCAAAAAATATGGATTAGTAATAAATGCTGTAACATGAATACAGCTCAGAAACAATGTAAAGAGAAGGTCAAATGCACAATGATCACTTGCCATTTCTTTTATATGCAGGGTCCAGAAAAGGCCGATTAGGAGAGAGAGTGGGAGAGCAGCTGTTGCCTGGGGCCCCAGAGGTAGAACTCAAGAGTGTGGGTGAACATCAGAAATCTTTTGATGGGATAGAAATGCTCTAAAATTGGATTTTGGTGGCAGTTGTACAATTCTGTCAATTTACTAAACGTCTCTGAATCATAACTCTAGGCGTGTGTATTTCATAGTACATGTCACACCCCAGGGAAGCTGTACAATGTCATAGTTAGAAAAACAAAAGATAAAAAAAGAAGGAAAATGGGATGCCTCCCAGAGAAAGCTCTTGTCATCCCAGCCTTTGGCTTTTGTCCTCTCCTGCCTGGAATGCAGGTGTGATACCCAAAGATACTGAAAGTGTATTTTTTTTAAAGGCTGTATCGGAATATAACTGACACATAAAATTGTATGTATTTAAGGCATACAACATGATGCTTTTATATATACTTACTTTGAAATGATTACCACAATCATCACCTTAACTTAGTTACTATTTTACACGGTGATCCAGCTACTCTCCCCACTGCTCACTCTCTCTCTCTCTCTCTCTCTCTCTCTCTCTCTCTCTCTCTCTCTC
>CABHPH010094034.1:0-20646 GCA_902168325.1 Peromyscus nudipes | reverse complement strand
CTTATCTGGCCTCCAGTTTACTGATTTTATGGAATTACTGGGTGTGTGAAAAAGTGCATCTCTGATTCTTGTGTCTTTTCTTGCGTTCTTTTTCTTCTGCTGTGTTGTTATGTCCAACTCTGATGTGATAGGTATTTATTGTTTTATATTTTATATTTTATTTGTTATACTTTTAAAAAATGATGAATGAATGCATGAATAAATGAAAGTAAATGCATGAAAACCTAGCCACTAAGGTGAAAGGTAATAACTGAATCCATTGTTTATACCTGCTGAGAAAAGAAAAATCACTGGGTATATCAAACACTTCAGGGCAGGCTTCAAGTTCAGGAGCAGTTGATCAATATATAGGACTCCACAGTAGTGTGTGTGTGTGTGTGTGTGTGTGTGTGCTTTTATTTTGTTACAGTTTGAAGTTTGTGTTTGTTTTTCTTTTGGTGTAATGTTTTGTTTTCTGTGTTTTGGGGATTTTGTTGTATTGGGTCTTGTTTGTTTTTTAAGAAAAAACTTAAAATTGGGTGGGTAAGGAGAGGGAGATGATCTGGAAGAACTTGGGGGAGGGGAGAAATATGATCATAGTATATATAAATTTAAAAATTGTTTTAAAGAATAAAAATTTTAAAAATGTTCACAAGCTTAAAGACAAAGCAACAACAACACAGCTGTCATCCTGATACAGCACAGTAAGTTGAAGTCCAAGAAGCCCATGGTTTATGGTTATTGCAATACATGTAGTAAAATAATAAATTTATTGTTATTTATGACAAAACCCTTAACAAATTATGTATAGAAAGAACATAGCAACATACTAAATGTTATGTGACAGACTCACAGCCAATATCTTTCTAGACTGCCCAAACCAGTAAGTGTTACTTCTAAGATCTAGAGATTTAAAAGAATGTCTGTTTTGATCACTCTTGTTTAATAAGGACTGGACGTTTGAGCCAGAACAATTAAGCAAAAGGAAGTAATGAATGGCATGAAAATTGAAAAGCAAAAGTCAAATTATCTCTGGTTACAGATGACATGGCTGATATGTGGAAACTGTAAAGGTACAATAAAGCAGCTTTTGAAACTGACACCTGAGGACAGTAAAGCTGTAGTGTACAATTCAACATCTGAAAAGCAATAACTCTAAACACCAAAAATGAAGAAGCTAAAAAAAGAAAACAATTCTATTCATATCAGATATAAAATACCTGGAAAATTTTTTAATGAATTATATGAAATATCTAGACAGTGAAAATCAAAATGAATAATCTTGTGGGCAAAATAAGCAATGTTAAGCTCCCTGTGACCGAGGATTGAAAGAGTTAATGCTGTTAAATGTCCATTGCATCTAAAATGTTTGACTGATTCAATGTAAAGCCTTTCAAAGTATCATTGGCAGTCTTCCCAGAATTAGAAAAAATTATTACACAAATCAAGGGGCCACACACACACAAAACAGTAGAAAGCAGAGGCCAGGATACCACAAGACTTGACTCTAAAGATAGCAAAGCGATATTAAACCAAATTACAAGAAATTGGCTTAGATTCTAGCGCGTAGTTCAATAAAAAGAACAGAAAAGTCACAGTCAATCCATCTGTTTATATATAATTTGTTGTGATAAAACACTAAGAAAACACATTCAAAAAAACAAGTTTCCTCAATAAATGGTACAGGAAAATTGATGAAATATGTACTCACATATGCATTGGTGTAATAGTTTACATATATTCATCAAAATCACAATGTTTCTACTTCACAACAGTAAGACCTCCTGTTATCAAAATGACAAAAAATAATTTAGTGTGAGTAGAGATAAAAATACTTCCAAATGTTGTTGGTAAAAATGTAAGCCAATGCAATGACCATAAAAAACAGTGTGGAGGTTCTTCAAAAAGATGAAAATAGAATTTCTTTATAATTCATCAAACTCGAAAGAAAATGGAGTAAACGTATTAAAACAAATTCACTATTTATATATTATTGTATAACTATTAATGATAGCCAATTTGTGAAATTAACCAGTATATCTACCAATGGATTGATGAATGTAAAATATGGTATAAGAGGGCTGGACATATAGTTATAATGTTTGCCTAGCAGTCTTAAGTACCTAATATCAATACAAAGCACAGTAAAGAATCATATATCGAGATAATGAAGTATGATTGAGCCATGAAAGCAGGAAAATTTTTTCTTTAAAGCAAAACAATCAAATCGAAGTAGACAAACTGGGAGGAAATAAAAGCAAGTGTGTTGGGAAGGGTATAGTTGGATAATAGGTACAAAAATTATTATCAGAGGTGCGGATCATATCAATGTTATAAAATGAGATAAATAACTTATCACTTCCTTCAAAATAGAAAAGGAGTTTGAAAGTTCTCAGTAGATATTAATGAAACTACAGAGAATGATGTTAAAAAAGAGATCTTCCTCTCTCACCCTCCCAAGTACTGAGTACCAGATTGTACAACCAACGGGGGGGCTAAAGTTTTTTAAGAACACATTGTCACTGAATGATTCAGAATTTAGATAGTTTTAGGACTATTTGCCCTACTGATGTTTTTCATTTAACTGACATAAAATTTATGTTTACTTATGGTCTATAGTACTGTAATTCTATCCATGTATAGGATTTGTAATGTTCAAATTAAGAACGATTAACATTTCCCTCTCCTCCAACCATCCTCTGTTGTGTCAACAGAGACCACCCTGTGTCAAAGGCCATCTACAGAGATGAGAAGCTGCCTCAAAAAGCAAAAAGAAAGAGACAAATAAAGAGAAGGAAGAAAATAAAGACGTATTTAAGGCAAGACAATGTCTCTCTAAAGCCACACTGATGTGTCAGCTAGCACAGCAACTAGGTATCTGAGCACTAGATACAGAGCTGAAGTCAGTGTTCATGGTCCCGGAGTATGTGATATGCTACCTTTTCTCTCTTCTTTTGTTTCATTCATGCCAACATCTACTCCACAGAATGGTTTTGAGGGTAGAATGAGCACCCTCAAAACTTACATTTAAACTTAAAGTGATAGAATTATTATACATGCATGGTGATTGTACAGTAGATATTTTATAAGTATTTGATTGAAAAATTGTGAAAATGTTTTTGAACAGTTCTATGCATGAATCAACATTGAAAAAATAACTATCATAGTAAATTAGATATGGTTTATTTTCTGTTTTTTTAAGTCTACACCCATCAAAAAAAGTTTGGTCATAAAAATTCACTTGCTATTACTGTATAGAGGAATGTTTCCCACAAGGGGTTGATTATTATGTCAATGATTTAACTAAATTACTATTACATTATAATTAATTTTAATATGCATTTTAATATTAATAAATGCATTTGAATATTAATAAATGATATTCTTCTAAAACATTAGTACAATTTGTCTTTGCAAATTTTGGAATTAAAAAATCTCAAATTTAGGTTGAATATCATTTCTATCTATTTACTTCAATTCCAGAAAATAATTACACTCATCCCTTACTAGTTTATGACTTATACATTAATTTTCATAGGATATTGAGTAGAAAATAATGGTATAATAACTTTAAAAAATCATATAAATCACTCACATCATTTTAAATGTGTCCATTCTTACTTTTATTTTACATAAGATTTAATTGTTGAGTATGATGGATTTTAGAAAGAGATCTGCATTCATCCTTTTTTCTAAATTTGTTTGCAGCAGTTTATTCAGATTGTATATTTGCACATGTTGTACTTTATCCAGGACTGCAAGTAAAACTAGAAAAGTTTCAAATATACATGTTTTATATGCAGATTTCATAAGAAGATTATGAGGCACTGCACACTGATTAAAGTTTCTGTAATGCTAACATCCTTGTCTGTCTTTTGTGATTATTTTGGACAACCTTTCATATTGCAGATTGTACTCTGAAGAGGAAATAGGCTTCTGCTTGAAGAACTCTCCTATCTGATACCTGTCTTTCAAGAGAGAAGCCGTTTTAAACCAAATCCATTGAGATCCAGTGATAAGATCCCCCAAATGTCATGGGCACTTGTTCTACAGCCTGTAATATTAAAGCTTAGGTTTCATTCTGCTTGAGTGGAATTTCTTAACCAGGAAACCCGAGCAACGGCAGCCTGTGGAGATTTGACATGACAACCATTCTCATCTGATTGAAGTACAGCATGGACTGCAGATGTCCATTTATTTGAAAATCCTTAACATTCTTTGAAGCTTTTAAAAGTACATTTCCCAAGGGAAGTTTTGCCAATTTGCAAAAAGCTTCTCACCAGTGTTGCAGGAACCCTGAGAATGCTGAGAATGGCCTATTTCAGAGGGATATCGGGGAATGCCTTACAGCTCCACGTCACTGATGACTAAAAGTTCAGAGAGAAATCCCAAGGCTTAGGCTTTGTTGGTGACTACATTGCATAATTATTACTTAAAAAAGCCCAGCCTGGACTTCAAAGCAAGAAAGGTGTTTATAGAGTGAATGATGAATAACAAAGTCACTGTTCTCAGATCGAAACTTCCAGACATTTGTCCTAAAGGTCCTATTTTCTGCACATATTATTTGTAAAACCTGTGAATAGAAGAAAGTTGCAGTAGTACTTACCAAGGTCAATAGTCTCTATTTTCAACTTGGCATATTAAATATTATATAATTTAAATATAACTCAAGCTATCTCATCCTTTTATAAGTGGAATATTTTTTTTCTGAATCTTAATGCATACTAGCTGAAGAAAGAGGAAGTAAACCAACGGTAATTTATCCAGAAGTGCAATATTCTTTTCTTTCCTTTAGCAATGCAAACTTTTATGTAACATTCTCTCTAATTGTATCTACAATAATAATTATTTTATGACTCAGTTAAGAAAAAAGACCCCCCCAACTGCTATATATGATAATGATTTTGACTGTGTACAATATAGGACCATTAATTATGCCAAATGGTCTTGATGTATCCCCACCTGTTCACAACAACATACAATAAAGTACTGCTACTGCTGTAGTTCCAATGGGAATTTCTGACAAGGTAAATGTTTGCAAATATAATTTTGATTACATATTATTTTGGTTAATTGAAAACACAAAAGAAAATACTGGCAGTCTCTCACCGTAGGATATTTCCCAATAGTAAATATCAGAAGAGATGGCCTGAAGCAAAATAAAATTCCAAGTGTGCAAATGAATAAATAAAGTTAGCTATGTCTTGTGCATAGTACACTGTCAATCTGGACACTGAAACTGAGAGCAGACAAGGACAATGATTCTCAGAATTAAACATGGATAAAAATAACACTGTAATCTTGATAAAACACAAGCACTGAGTTTCCACATAGAATGGGACTCCTGGAAGCCTGTAGTGGAGCTCCACTGAGCTGTTGGCTACACTCTAAAGGACTGGGACAACTATTTCTGATCTTTGGGTTCTCATGTTATGGTAGACTTTATCTATGTTTGATACAAGGATGACTCATAGATATTGCAAGCTCAAATTTAGACCATTGTAATAAACAGGAATCAAACTAAGATGAGTCACGTTAATTTTTCAATTTTCCTGTACATGCAAGTATCATTTATAGTATACTATAATCTATTAAGAGTATCATAGCATTACATTTAAAATATGCCTAACTTCATTAAACATAATGCATGTCTACAAAATGATTGTGATATCTTCAGCTGCTAGAAAAATAGCACCAACTGACCTGAGCAATGCAGAATTGCCACTAATATTCCATACATTGAAAAAATGCAAGCTGGGTGGCCGTGGCACAAGCCTTTAATCCCAGCACTTGGGAGGCAGAGCCAGGAGGATCTCTGTGAGTTCGAAGCCAACCTGGTCTACAGAGTGAGATCCAGGACAGCCAACAAAACTAAACAGAGAAACCCTGTCTTGAAAAACAACAACAACAAAACAAAACAAAAATGCAGTGTCTGTGTGAAGCAATAAAGCATTTCACTGTTTCGTGCAGCTTATTTGTTTCCTTATAGTAATCACATACTCCAGGACAGGATGGTTTTACTATATCCACACTGAGTAAATGAAGAAACACTTGATTAATTAAATAAATATCATGTTCTAGTTCAATGAACTGGAGATTCCAGAGTCAGAGTTTAAATCTAGTTTTGTCATCAATCCAAAATAAAAGACATATTTTCCTCTGCCTTGTTCCCTCTGTGTTTGAACATTATGAAAAAGAGAAGAAAAATATTTTACAGTGTTGAAATAAAAAAAAGTTACTAAAAAATTGTACTGGTAATATGTAAAACAATTACAACTTGTTAAATGGTAAATTAAAGTTCAGTCTTTGCAGGTTATAATTAGTACTGTAACTCAACTATAAATTGGATATAAACTTGACTTTTAACATTTTCCATAGAATACTGTATATTTTTAGGAATTTTAAAGCATCTCTATTATTCTCAGCTACAGAAAAATTTATGGTATATATGAAGGTCACAGATACACACAGAGATATTTTTGACCAAGTACCTATTACACAGTCAAGGTCTATAACAAATAATTCTTTAGCATATACAAAGCAAATCAGAGAGTCTATGGAATGCCACATGTTGCAGACTGCTTTAAAATGCCCCTTGGTGGAATCACATTTAAATTAAATTGAAATAATTTTTCAATTGTGTGTAATTTCAAACGTATTTTGTTAATACAAAATCTTCTTACATCTTTATTTGTTAACTCATAGGTAGCATAATATGACACACAGCAGTTGCTTAAGTAAGTATATTTTCAGGAACAACAGAGTAAACAGGGCCATAAAACTCATATAAATTTTTATTTCTCGAATTTATAGTTGCTCTGGGGCTGAAGCAATTAAAACTTGAATTTTAAGGAAAAGTCATCATGTTCTTTTCAATATGGTGTCTTCTTATCTAACAGACTCATATTCTTTACAGATCTGTTCAGTGGTTTTGTGTATCTGTGCCTCTGTGTATGTGTGTGTGTGTGTGTTTATTGTTGAAGAGTTTATCATGATTTATATGAATATCACTTCTCCAGGTTTTATTTGTAAGTTATCAATCATGATGAAAAATTATTAAAAGGAAGCTTCCAGAAGTAATAAAAATACAATTCATGAATTTAAAATAATTTATTATTCCATATTGCTTTCATTCTATTACTTACTACTATTAATATCTTACTGTATCTAATATGTGTTAAACAACAGATAGATCTGAACGCAGAGGACAAATACAGGGTATGCTGTTATAGGTTTGGTATTATTTATGCCTTCAGCCACACAGTCCAAGTCTCAGATATGTCCTGTGAAATAGGTAGGATTACTATACAGTACATGGTTACAAAGCAATGAAATCTTATGTTTTGAAAATCAATTTGTGCAGAAACTAAGGATTTCTGGATTGGAAGCTAAAGTTTAATGTATCCCTGTTGTGGAATATTACTTTAACTAGGCAAACATGTGTTACATTATTTTATGTTGCAGAATATTATTTTAACTACATAAAGGTGTGTTACATGTTTTTATGATGCATTTGTTTAATTATGTAAAGATGTGCTACCTTTCTTCAATTTGTTCAGTTATGTAAAGATGTGCTGCTGTTTTACCCTGCCACGCTAAGGCACCGGTTGGCCTAATAAAAAGCTGAATGGCCAATAGCTAGGCAGGAGAGGTATAGGCAGGCTGGCAGACAGAGAGAATAAGTAGGAGGAGGAAACTAGGCTGGAGGGAGGAAAGAAGGAGAGAAGAGAATGAGAGAGAAAAGGAGGAAGACACCCGGGGGCAGCCAGCTAGGCAGTCACCAGACAGACACAGGAGAAGCAGGAAAGTAGAACACACAAAAGGGGGGAAAATGGTAAAAGGCCCTGAGGCAAATGTAAATGAAGAGAAACAGGTTAGATTAAGTTATAAGAGCTAGTGGGACAAGCATAAGATAAGGCTGAGCATTCATAACTAATAATAAGTCTCCATGTTATGATTTGGGAGGTAGTTGGTGGCCCAAAAGAAAGTCTGCTACATATCTCAAGTACGTAACTGAATGGTGCTAATATCCTTTGAGCATAAACTCAGAGTATCACCAAATTATGTGTTCTTTCTTTGAATCCTGAGTAAAACAGTGTAGGGCTTCTTCCACTGGATCTGCAGGTGTAGATTAGTAGTTAAGTATTTGTCTGCCCCATCTAAAGACCTAGGTTCAATTCTTAGTATGGAAAAGAAGAGTAATAGCCTTCCATTGGCACCATCATTTTTATAGCTTTATATATTATCAATAAATTTCTAAATTTTTGCAGCACACTGAGAGATAATCACTTTTAATGTTTAGATTTTGAGATCTGCAAAGGTAGTCAGCTCTTTGATGTGCTTGCATGTAGACCTGACTACCTGAGTTCAATCTGTGGGTCCCACAAGGTGGCAGAAAAGAACCAATCAGAAAATTGTTCTCTGACCACCAGACATACCATGCATATGCAAGTACTCACACACACACCCACACACCCACCTACCCCTACATCACACTTATACCATGAACACAGCAATAATTAAAATAAATAAAAATGGCAAAATCCAAATCTTTACAATTTGAAATAATCATTCATGAATTTTAAACATTTATTATTCATTGCTTTCTTAATGTTTCTTTTTAGCTTAGAAGTGCAAAGGAGCAATCTTCTTAGATAGAATTTGCCACCCAGTGTAAAATCCAAGTCACAGATTGTGGTGTGCGTACTTTATCAGACCCGTTTGTATCTTTCCACAATGCTTGAATTTATTGAATAATAATAATTAACAACCTGTCAGATTTTTGGTACAATTTTCCAGGTAGTCCTTACAGTTCTTAACACTTAGTTGATAGACACGTGTTTTTCCATTCTAAACTCTACTAATATTAACTTTCATGTAACAATAAATCTAGCTCTTGTCTATTTATCTATCTACTAATCTATCACCTATCTATCATCTATCTATCTATCTATCTATCTATCTATCTATCTATCTATCTATCTATCTATCTATCTATCTATCTCCCTATATCTATCTATCTATCTATCTATCTATCTATCTATCTATCTATCATCTATCATCTATCTATCATCTATCTATCCATCCAACTGTATGTATGTATGTATGTATGTATGTATGTATCTATCTATCTATCTATCTATCTATTTGTCTATGTTTATTTGTCATCTATCTACATACCTAGCTATTTCTATCTCTCTCTCTATCTCTCTATCTCTCTCTCTATCTATCTATCCATCTATCTATCTATCTATCTATCTATCTATCATCTATCTATCTATCTATCATCTATCTATCATCTATTTATCTATCTATCTATGTCTATTTGTCATCTATCTACATACCTAGCTATATCCATCTATCTATCTATCTATCTATCTATCTATCTATCTATCTATGTCTATTTATCATCTATCTACATACCTAGCTCTTTCTATCTCTCTCTCTCTATCCCTCTATCATATACATATATATATCAATATATATATATCATCTATATACTTACCTACCAACATACCTATCTACATTAGAATGATTATCAAAATGTTAGAACACAGCTTGTTGATAGAGTTCCAAGAGATCTTAATGGAGGCAGAATAAAAGAGTTGTTAGAGATGCAAAGAGTCATAGGAGTGTTTAGATTAGATGTTAATGAGTCCAGCTGGAGAGTTACTGGAAGTTCCAAGCCAGGCTTCATACACTATAAATTTGGGCACAACCTTATTGTTGAGTTGAGCTACTGACACACTGGAAAGGCAAAGTATAGGACTGTAGGAGTGAGATGTTGACTTGGTCCAGGCAGGTGACAATTTGAGCAGGACACATGAGAAGTGGGAAATGGGCAGAGCTGAAGACCTTCACACAGTGAGGGTTTTTGTCTGGTTTGTCTTGTCACCTACACACAGTCAGATGGAGGCTGTCATAATTCCAGTTGTATCTGTTTTCCTCTTTACAAGATCCAAATAAGAGTATTCCAACCAACCTCAGTCAGGTGTGTATAAAAAATTTTCTGAACTGTTTTTCTTACGGCTTTAGAATGCACATGATTATATGATGCCAATCTATGATAATCAATATTTGGGTGGTACTTTTCTACTTTTAGGAGTAAGTTATGCTTAAGTCCATACTGATGTTTGGTGCTGGATTGGTGTTAATGTTTATGAACAACAAGATGCAGAGTGTTCTTGCATGTGAATTTGCACTTAAAACAAAGGCAAATGCTGCTTGTAAAGTAGGATCATCCAAGGTAAGGTACAGGCTGAAAATTACTGTTTTGCATAACCAGATGACGTATAGCAGGGCACAGGTTGACCTTAACATGTATCTACTCTAATAGCAGAGTAGTGATTACAAAAAAGTTAAATCTGAAAATATTTTTTAAATTATTTAGGACTTTTGATGGTAATATTTAGTGCCAGATTGTTTGGTTGGGAATTATCAAAGAGATACAGTATCTTGAGGAGCATTTGCAGAGAAGTTCAAAGGATAAGGGAAGATCTACCCTAAATGTGAGCTGTGCCATCCTTTTGCTTAGAGTCCTGCAATGAATTTAAGGATCTCAGGAGAAAGCATATTGAAAAATCAGCATTGATTTTCCTCTGGTTCCTGATTGCGGTGCAAGGGGACAGCAGCCCATTGTCCCTTCTTCATGCTTTCCCCATTTTAATGGGCCATGCATCCTAAGACTGTAAGACATAATGAAGCTGTTCTTACTTAGATAGCTCTTCTCAGGTATTTCATTGCTAAATAGTAACTAACACACCTGCTGATAACTATTTTTTTGTCTATAGTGAGATGGAATGTTTCTTAGTATTTTTTCTTTGGAGGAATTTTTATTGCTTTTTTTCGTACAATATATTCAAATTTTAGTCACAGTTCTAGTCATTTAGAGATATCATCTCTACAATTCAAACAAAAAATCTAGAACATTAACAACTGTTATCAACTCAATCATGAGAGACAATTTTCTAAAAATGATATTATGTATTATTTTACAAAAATATGTACAACTAATCATTATAGTCTATGTAAAAACACTACTTACCTGACCCGCCTTTATTTCAGTAATAAGAAACTTTAATCATGTTGGGCATTCGTACTGTGCTGTCTTTTTGTCAATTTTCATTTGATTTTTGTGAGAAAATAATAAAACCCTGAAAACCATAATAGGATCTATTTTTAGAAACAACTTTCATGTATCATACCATTATAAATTTATTTTCAAAATCTTATACGTCAGTTTTTCCTGCTTTGAAATATTTGTTTAAATCTCCTCAAGAGATTGGAAAAATTTAAATTTTTGTGCCCCTTTTGAATATGTGAACACATAACCATTTTGTCATCTGTCTTTTGGTGATTTTTTTTTTAACTTCATTGCCAGTGTTAAGGCACTTAATTCTTTTCAGGTAGGTATCTGATTGTTGGTTGCTTAGATTCTTTGTGCTCCTAGAGAGCACATCTCCAGCTGATCGTAGGATCTATGGTCTTCAAAGACAAAAAGTGTTTGGGGATTTTTTTGTTGGTGGTGGTGGTGGTGATGGTGCTATTCACATGTATGACTTCAAAATGTTTTATTCTTCCTTTGGTTCTGTTCTCTTAAATATTATTTTATATTTAGTGAGTTTCTGAATATAACCAGAGCTTGTTATTGTAGAGGCAAAGAATGAATGTTTGTTTCTGTGCTCTTAACACTGTTTTTTTTCCATAGCTTAAATTCTTCTCAGTCTTTTGAATATTGATTTGTTCACCATTTACCTATAATGTGAAGAATCTGTAGAAAATATGTTTAGCATGTAACCACTCTGGAAAAAAATCCTTTATTTGGTGCTATAATCTTGTATCCTGCACATAATGTCTTCTTAAAAGGGTACTTGTTAGTATTTATAAAATCCTATGTTCAGTCTTAGTCACATTGATATATTAAGGTTACCATACTATAAAGTGGGCAGATATTATAGTGTGCCAATATTTTTATTTTACTTTATGCTATGTTTAGCCATACAAAATTAATATTGTTTGACATTAGCCTCTTTTCTTATAAAGATACACATATAGGTGTGTGTATATGTGTATGTATTATGTGTGTGTGTATAGTTGTGTCTTCAAACTTATTTGATGACCACATATAGGCATTTACTTCTTTTATAAGAAAGAGCTTCCAAGATCAATGTGGATGTTCTCTTCTCAATCCATTTGTGACTTGTTTGGGACACACATACATCTGGTTTGATTATGTTCATACATGGTGTTAATTCTAAAAAGAAATGTTAAAAAACATAATGTATTACTTAATATACATTTACAACTCAGATTCCACTTTTTCTACTTAATGAACAATAGCTCAGTTTCCTTTTGGTGCTTTAACTCTTACATCCTTTGGGTAGAGTTAAGATTTGTGATCTGTCATTCAATTAAGGTACATGGAGTTTCTCTCTACTGCCTACTTTTGTTCCATAGCTCAGTAACCAAGACAAAGTGACTTAAGTTCAGGAAAAGGCAATTTGCCATGTAGTTTTGGATATTAATATGGCTACAACAAAGACAGAAGAAATGGATGGAATTAATTTATTTAACTGTATTGCACCAGATTGTCACTCAGCTTCTGTAGACAGGTCTTAGTGCTGAGAACATCCTCTAATCTCAGCTATGTATAGTTATTTTCAAGCCTGTAAGCACTATATCCTATCCACATAATTCTCGTGGATTCTTCCCCTTGTGTATGATAGACATTATTCCTTCATTACAATGAAGAATTCAACTATTTGCTTGGAACCCTTTCCATCATACTCTTATATTAGAATTTAAATATAAAGTAAAACAAAGGCAAGTAATCACTCACATTAACTAGTATTATAATTATAATATTATAATTATATTTTATGAATTTTATATTGTGGGGTCTCTGAAAATGCCAGGGCTTGCAGAACAATGACCCACATGAGGCAAAAACAAAACCCACTTCAACATGACTTAGTTGTCTGATGTTGGTTCTAACATCTAAAGTAGTAGTTCTCAACCTGTTGGGCAGGACCCCTTTGGGAATCACATATCAGCTTTCATAACAGTAGCAAACTTACAGTTATGAAGTAGCAACAAAATAATTTTATGGTTGTGGGTCACCTCATGAGGAACTAACTGTATTGAAGGGTCACAGCATTAGGAAGATTGAGAACCACCATACAGAATGTAGAGTCTGACACGGGGCAATTTACTTTAGACAGACTTAAGAACAGTATAACTTTTGAAAATTTCCTGATAACAATTATCACAATAAGGCTTAAGGTGTGACTACATTGAAACTCTTTCAAAATGCATGTGATCTCTTCCATAAGAATAGATAAGGGAGCAAAGGTCCTGTACCAAGCCTGGGCAAAATAGTAGAGCTAACTTTGGTGTTGTGAGTTTGGTGACACAGATTTGAGGCCCTGAGAGCAGGAAAACTGGCCCTGCTCCTTGTTACAAGCTTTTTAGAGTGAGCTAGCTGAGACAATGCTGGAGAGCTCATCTTGGTAGTGATGATGAGGGAAAGCTGGTAGGCTAATCAAGCAATCTACCTACCACCCTGACCCAGAACTAGGGCTATGAGTTGATCCACCCCAACATGCACCTCATCTATGAACTGTTGGAGCCGGTGAAGGGGATGAACCTACAGATCTAAAACAGCAGGATCTCCACGACACAGGACAACAGGATATCCAAAGGGATTCTCAATGAGAGCCCATTATCAGTGATGTTGCATAAGTCATAAGCCTAGATCCAATAACTCATGGCAATGAACACTTACTAGTAAAGATGAATGGACGAAAGGTTAAACTGTGTGGCTCAATGGACCACTCTATAGCTTCTAGGACAAGATTCTTCTCTCTCTGTCTCGCTCTGTCTCTCCATTCTTTCTATTTTTGTTTTATTTCTTTATGTTGTTTGATTTTTTGTTTTTTTTTAATTTTAAATTCGATTTTGTTTCGGGGGTAGACTGGCAATGGCAGAGGGTAGATGGGAGGGGACAGGGAGATAAGTGGGATCAGAATACATGATGTGAAATCCACAAAAAAATCAATAAAAAGTTAAAAAAACAAAAAGAATGACTCATATACTTTAAGAGCCTAGGGGAGGATCTGATGTGGTCTAGGTCATTAAGCTACTAATATACATGTTATATCTTCCCTAGGGATGGGTTCAATCAGCTAAGAAACAATACTCAAGGTAAAGGGAGGAAGAGTCTGGGATAAATACAATAGCCTGAGAGATCCAGGTATAACCTGGCCCTACAATATCAGATTACCAGGATATTAATTACATCCACTCTAGACTTCTGGATGGAAAACAGGTATGCATATGCTTTGTTGATAAGACAATCCTGTGTGTTTAACACCACTGTGAAAACAAGGACCTTGTTGCCTCTACATTGGACATCTTACCTTCTAATACAAAAAGTAAAACATAGATTATTGACAGTTTATAGATACCTCAGTGCTTGATAAGAAAAATAGATGTAATAAATTTGTTAAGTTCATAAGAGCTGTCAGTGTCTTTTAAAATGAACATTTTCATTTTATTCATTGATTGGGTTGATTCACAGGACCCCCCAAAACAACAAAAACATTGTTGGCCACTTCATAGGACCTAGAACAATACCTAATGCTATCATCATAATAAAAGGATATTTAAAAATTTGCTCTATATTCTTATCTTTATACTCATAGATTAATCCATCTTTCAATATTCATCAGATAAGTACATTTTCAGAAGGGATTATGATCAATAGAGAGACCTGCAATTATTCAAAATGTAGAGTAAGAAACTATGGAGTACTCAACTCTATAAGTGATGTCTATCATACCCTCCCCCCCCAAAGGCTCAGGGATCATTGTGGAATAAGTGGCAAAAAAAATGTGACAGCCAGAGCCAGTAAATGTCTGTAGAAAAACATTAATTGATGGGTATGGCAGAGCCACTACACATATGAATTCACAGTCACTTTCACTACATGAACAGTAACTGTACAAGACCTAAACAGACAATATGGGTGGAGGATTGGTGCATGAAGTTCTACCCCCAAATGAAAAGCTATTGAAATTGATGGGTACTAAGGGAGGGAAAATGAGTTTGAGTCAGGGATGTTCTCAAATATCTGGTCTTTCTTCCATATGCATATAGGCAGTACTAAATGGAATCTGTGGGTTTATTGAGGTTATGTAGACCATTACAGAATTCTAAGACTAATCAAAATGTACCACTGTGTATCACTGTACCAATGGATACGTCCACAATCAACCACTGATACTAAGACACAGGGAACAATACAAGGAAGAAGTGGAAAGATTGTAAGAGCCAGAGGATCAATGAGTGTGCTGTGAGATAGTGTCTTCTAGTAATGTCAGAAGGTATACCCATAGAATTTCACCAATGTGACTGCCTAAATAGGAGCTAAACAAGGACATCAACAATTGACCTGCCAAAGTGGACCAGGAACCACCATGAGACCTCAACCATATACATATACATATACATATACATATACATATACATATACATATACATATATATGTAACTAAAGAATGTTGAGGTCAGTAGAAACACTTGAAACAGTTTTCCCCAGGGAAGAGCACACCAAATGGTTATCTTATTGTCAGCCCTGAAATTATACATATAAGTAACATTATACAGACTAAACAGGTTATATTTAGGAATGTGTGTATGTGTATTTGTGTTTAATTAACAGTTAATGAAAAATCAGGCCCTGAATTTGATAGAGAGCAAGGAAAAGTATGTGAGAGGATTTTGAGAGAGGAAATGGAAGGGAAAATGATATATGATTATCTAAAAAATGAAATTATAAAAAAGATTAAAAAGAGAGAACACATCAAGGTGAAACATAAAAGTGGTTGGGGAGGATTATGGAGTAAATGGTGGAAAAGAAATGGAAATGGTGTTAATCAAAGCACATTGCATGAGATTTTACTGTTTTAGTAAGTTAATGGGTGTAGATTGTCTTCTAAGAATCATGATTTCACTAGTGCCAAGTAGTTAGCTCAGTTTCTTGTCCCAGGCATAATATCCACCTTGTTGTGCCCGGATGTTTGAAATTCTCAATAAAAAGGAGAAAAAAAGAAAAACTCATCCTTGAAGGAGCATAGAAAAATAATAAAACCATCTAATGTTTTTAATGGACCTTAAGAAGAATTTGCTGCAGAAAACAAAAATCAACAACAAAACAAATGATGCTCTTTAAAAAATGATTTCTGAGAATTAAACTCAGTTCTTTGAAAAATACATATTACTAGGAAAGTAAATGTTACTCTGTAAAGTGAAATAAATTTACACAATTTGTTTCATGGACAGAACCCTTTGAATTGCATGGATTAAAGAAACAATTACAGCAAAGATCAACTTTATCATTGTATTTTCTGTTCCAGGTTTATTTCCCTATGTATAATGTCCTCCTGTCCCACAAATAATTTTGTAAATGACAGTGTCCTCTTTAATATTAATTAAACTATCATCACATTTGTAAACCATATTCTATTTCTCTATTCATTAGTTGATGGACACTTTAGTGACTTCCCTTTTTTACTTGGAAGAGTGTCACAGTTAAAAAAAAACTCTCTGCAGAATAATTTCATTTTCTTTGTCTATATAGCCAATATTCACAGTATTTGATCCATATGTACTATAAATTAGGTTGATTTTGTAGAAGTTGAGAGTAGAATGTTAAAAAATATAGGCTTATAGGCTTGAGAGACCAGGGAAAATAAAGACTGAGAAAAATTACATCTCCTGTACATTTTAGAAAGAACAGAGCAGAAGAGGTGGGACAAAAAACAGAGAGCTAATTATATATTCACTTTATTAATATGCATTTAAAAACACTTGTATTCAGCTTAAAAATATAAGCATCATAAATAGCTATTTTCTATATCACTCTGGGAATATAGTGTTAATCCATTTCTTTTAATGTTGTTTCTAAGAAATGCATTCATTTTTCAGTTCTTCAATCTTTTGTTTCCAATCACAATAAACTGGCATTAAGATGAAAAATTCCATATTCTTGGGGCACTCAGATATAGTGCATACCATACAAGATTTACAAAATGAAAATGTTCATATATTTTTCATATACTTTGGATTTTGATACTCAGTTTTCTCAGGAAATTTTTTCCTTGTTTCAAAAGTATGCTCTCTGTTACTATCTAATGCACAGGAATCCTGTATTATGTTAATCTAATATTAATTAGCACAAGGATTTTACACATATTCTATTGTGCAAGACCTTTTCTTGGGGAGCATTTTTTCATTTTTTGTTATTTTTTATTATTAAAATTGTTTTTCATACAATCTATTTGATTATATTACTTCTGCTCCCACAATTCTCCCATGTATACCCAACTTCATGTTCTCTGTCTCAAAACAAAAATCTAAACAAAGAAAACAATTGTTCAAAAAATACCAACACAAGCAAAATGAAACAAAAGACCACACACACACTCACAACAACAAGGAAAACACATGAAATCCTTTTGTGTGGCCCACTACTCCTGGGTATGGGGTCTACTCTGGTGTGTGGTTGATATGCCCAGTGATCATTTGAATAAATTTATTTTTTCCTTTCCCAGTAAGTATCAGTTTCAAATATCTTCCTTTGTTAACAGTGTGGAATTTTGTCCACCACTTCTTCTCAGTGCTGAGATTTTGTCTGGTTTGAAACTGTAAGATCTAATAGTGCTGTCACAATCTCTGTGAAGCTATATAAGAGTCAGTACTACTGTATCTAAAGACCTCTTTTCACTGGAGCTATCCAACAATCCTGGCTCTTACAACTTTTCTCCCTCTTCTATATAGATTGCTGAGCTTTGAAGGGAAGGGTTTGCTGAACATATCCCATTTAGATCTGACTGCTCCAAACTCTCTTATTTTCTGCATATTGTTGTATTGTGAGTCTCTGTGTGAATTGTTATCTACAGCAAGTAGAAGCTCCTCTGATGTGTGCTGAGTGAGATACCAATCTAATGTTATATCAATATGTCATTAGGAATCATTTTATCACCATGTTCCTTTAGTAGAATAATAGCAAGAGGTTTTCCCTTAGGGCCACTTTATTAGTGTTAGGTAATGGATTCCATCTCAAGGAGTACAACTTTAAGAAATTTAAAAAGTGGTTGGTCACTCCCATAACGTTTGTGCCACTATTGCAAAAATATATTTTACAGACAGGTTGTTGTTGTAAGTTTCAAGGCTTGTAACTGGGTGATATTGATGATTAATTTATTCCTCTAGTAGCATACTAAGTACTTTCCCAAGACATGAATGTGAGTCAGTTTGTGCGAATTTTATAGTTGATCAGTAGCTTCATTTCTCCATGTTTGATGACATAAGTAAGTGGTATCTTCAGTAATCTCTCCTTACCATTTGGGTTGAAGAGGGTAACAAATAATCTTGGCAATAGTCTGTGATGTTTGTAGTGGGGAGATGTACGGGACTCATTTGACCAATTACTTAAAATGATGTAACCTATTCCTGGAACTGGAGTTTTTAGTTGGTAGCATAAGATAACTAGTTAGGGCATTATGTTTCCCATTATATGCTCATTCTATTTAAATTCATATCATGTATATACATAACTTTGGAACCTTCTACAGCAGGAGGTTTCCATATGGGTTTCCAAAAGGCCTTTAGTGTTAATTGTTGTATTAATTAGGGTTTTGATTGCTGTGGTAAAACACCATGACCAAAAAGCAAGTTGGGAAGCAAAGGGTTTATTTGACTTATACTTCCATATCACTTTTCATCATCAAAAGAAGTCAGGAAAGTATGGTGATATTTTATTTGTACTGAAATGTGATTTTATTTGTATGTTAATAAATAAAGTTGCCTGGGGGTCAGAGCTAATAGCAAGCCATAGCAGAAGCTGGGTGGTGGTAGTGCATGCCTTTAATCCCAGCACTTGGGAGACAGAGCTAGGCGGATCTCTGTGTGTTCAAGAATACAGCCAGCATAGAGACACACGTCTTTAATCTCAATACCAACCATAGAAGATCTGGAGGTCTGTACAGACAGGCAGTGACGAGGAGGTCATGTGTTTGGGTTTACAAACAATGAGAAGGCAGAACAGAAAGTCAATAAAAAGGACAAACACACAAGAAGTAGGTCTCTTGCAGAGAGGTAGGACAGTAGCGGCACTGAAGGGTAAGGTTTTTAGCTCTTAGCTATTGCTCTGACCTCTTGGGCTATTAACTCTGTATTTGGCTCTGTGTTTCTTATTTAATAAGACCGTTCATCTACAGGAAAGGAACACAAACAGGGCAGAAATTTGGAAGCAGGAGCTTATCCAGAGGCCACCGAGTGTGACTTACTGTTTTTCTCCCCGTGGCTTGCTTAACCTGCTTTCTTATAAATCCCAGGACTACCAGCCCAGGGATCTTACCACCTGCAATGGACTGGCTCCTCCCCCATCAATACCAAATTAAGAAAATTGTGTTGGTTGTTTTCTACTCTCCAGGTTCTTTTGGCTCTTTGGAGGTACCACCACACAGCTCCCAAATGAATCACACACAGAGACTTAATCATTATAAATACCTAGCCCATGCTTGGCTTGTTTCTAGCCAGCTTTTCTTTTTTTTTGCTTTTTTTTTGTTTTGTTTGGTTTGTTTTTTTTGAGACAGGGTTTCTCTGTGTAGCTTTGAGCCTTTCCTGGAACTCGCTTTGTAGACCAGGCTGGCCTCGAACTCACAGAGATCTGCTTGGCTCTGCCTTCTGAGTGCTGGGATTAAAGGCATTCGCCACTACTGCCCAACAAGCCAGCTTTTCTTAAATTACCCCCTCTACCTTTTGCTTCTGGGCTTTTTCCTTTTCCTACTTCTGTGTTTTTACTTTCACTCTTACTCTGTGGCTGACTGTGTAGCTGCATGGCTGGCCCCTTGAGTCCTCCTCTCCTTGTTCTCTTGCTCTGTTTTCCTTTCCTCCCAGATTTCTCCTTCGATTTATTCTCTCTGCCTACCAGCTCTGCCTATCCTTTCTCCTGCTTTCATGTTGGCCATTCAGCTCTTTATTAGACCATAGTTATTTTAGACAGGCACAGTAAAACAGCTTCACAGAGTTAAACAAATGCATCATAAACAAATGCAACACATCTTTACATCATTAAATAAATGTTGCACAGCGTAACACATCTTAAAATAATATTCTACAATAAGAAAATATGTTACAGGCTTGACCACAACCCAGTCTTTCTGAGGAATTTTCCTAATTGAGGTTCCCTGATCTCAGATGACTTTAGTTTGTGTCAAGTTGACCTACAACTTCTCAGTACAGTTATTCTTTCTCATTTACTCTGCCCTTTTATCATATTCTCCACTTAATCCTCCAGTTCTAGTTCCCACTTTCTTTTTAACATTATATCCTATTTTCTCTTCCTTGTAATAACACCTCCTCCTCACTGGTCCCTTCTCAGGAACCTACCCTCAGTATTTACTCAGAATGAAGTACACATATCTAAAGTTTAAAACCTAACATCCACATACAAGAGAAAATATGCAATATTTTCTGTCTATACTAAATTATAGTGCAGTGGTTATAGTGAGTTCTGTCTATTATAAATAGGCCACAATAAACATGGATGTGCAGGTATCTCTGTAGTAATGTCTAAGCATGCTACATCTGCATCTTGTGGTA
>CABHPH010094032.1:0-30549 GCA_902168325.1 Peromyscus nudipes | reverse complement strand
CACTCTCATTGCATCATCTATCGGTCCTTCTTTTTCTTCCACTCTCATTGGCTAGGATCCCATTCCTAAACCATAAAACATGTTCTTAATCTTGTGGGATTTTCAATCCTTCGTCTACCTGCCTAAACCACTTCTCACAGTTACAAAGAACTCAAGTTCTGATTGCCATCACTACCTTCTCTCTTTTAAGTCTTAGCTCAAATACATGCTTCTAAATTTTTTACTTTTTATCATTACTTGTTGTAAATTGCTAATTCCCATGACAGACAACTACTTAAATTTTATTTCAGAGCAAATAAACTATTATACAGTCTAATTTTATTTATTAATGTGTGTGCATACTTTGTTCCCTTACATGTTCTTAGCTAATAGAAAAGCATCTGACACTAAGTGTTATTGTTAATTACAGGGATAAATAAAACTTGGAGAAACTGGTAGTATACAACCTAAAATAATAATCTCAATAAAGATGGCACTATCAGCTGAATCAAATGAATTGAGAAAGAATATTGTCACTAAACAGTATGGTATGTTCACCTGTGGTTTAGCAAAATAATACCAAGGCCTCAGAAGTTGTGACAAGTCAGCTCTATGGCCTGATCTGGTTAGAGAAGTGTGGATCAGGATGAAGCAATAAATAGAATCCCTGTGAAGATACTTTCTATTTTAGTAATATGTACTGAAAAATGGAAGAGTATTGTCACTGGAAAATAATTTTGATAAGGATTTTCTGTTTTTAGTTGTGATTCTATGTTTTTGTTTCCTTCATTCTCTTTTTTTATTACTTAATCAGTTAATTAATTTTTATCCGAGCTTGATGAAAGTTTCCTCTCCCTTCCTCCTCTCTTCTCAGACTCTACTCCACTTCCCTCCCCCCAACTCCCTCTCACTTACCTTCAGAGAAATGCAAAATTTCCATGTATATCAGCCAGCCATGTGATATCAAGTTGTAGCAAGACTAGGCTCCTCCTCTCTTATTAAGGCTGGATGAGGCATTCCAGCAGGAGGAAAGGGTCCCAAGAGCAGGCATCAGAGTCAGAGACAGCACCCATGCTCCCTCTGCCAGGAGTCTCACAAGAAGTCCAATACACAACTGCAATTCATTTGTAGAGGACCCAGGTCAGCCCCATGCAAGTTCTCTGTTTGACCGCTCCTTCTCTGTGAGCCCGCATGAACCTAGGTCAATTGATTCTGTGTGATTTCTTGTAGTGTCCTTAGCCCCTCTAGCTCCCATTATCCTCTCAACTTCCATAGGATTTCTTGAGGTACACCTATTGTTTGGCTTTGGGTCTCTAAATCTGTTTCCATCAGTAGCTGGGTAAGCCTCTCAGTTATAGCAGAATATCTTTAGGAATTATTTCATTGACTTTTTTTTGCCAATTATGTTGGGTTCTATCCTAGATCTCTGGGCTATCCAGCCTCTAGGTACAGGCCCTCCAAGTGTTGTCAGGAATGAGCTCCCTTTCATACTATGGGTCTCAAGCTGGACCAGTCATTGATTGGCCACTCCCATAATTTCTGGGCCATCTTTGTCCCAGCATAGCTTGTAGGCAGAGCAAATTGTGTGTCAAAGATTATGTGTCTGTGTTGGGGTCCAAATCCCTCCAACAAAATTCTTGCCTGGTAACAGGAGATGGCTGATTGAGGCTCCTTAATTTCCATTGCTAGTAGTCTTAACTAGGGTAACTTTCGTAGATTCCTGGGAGTTTGATTGCACAATGTTTCTAGACCATTCCAGAGATGGCCCCAGATTCCAGTTATCTCTCCCAGTACATCTCTCCTTCCTTCTTCTGCCCACCAGATCCCTCCTGTCCATATGCCCACCACACATCCCAACCTCTTCCCCACATCCACTTGTGATGTCTATTCTATTTCACCTTCACATTGAGATCCCTCTTGAGCCTTCCTTGTTACTTAGATTCTTTGGTTATGTGTATTATAGCATGGTTATCCTTTATTTTAAGGCTAATATCCATCTATAAGTGAGTGTATAGCCATGTTTGTCTTTCTAGGTCTGGGTTACCTCACTCAGGATGATCTTTTCTGGTTCCATCCATTTGCTGGCAAATTTCATCATGTAATTGTTTTTAACAGATGAATAATACTTCATAATGTAAATGTACTACATTTTCTTTATCTATTCCTCTGTTGAGGAACATCAAGGTTGCTTCCAGTTTCTGGCTATTTTGAATAAAGCTGCTATGAACATAATTGAGTCCTTGGCTATAGCACCCAGGAGTGGTGTAGCTGGGTCTTGAGGTAGATTGATTCTCAATTTTCTGAGAAACAGCCACATTGATTTCTAGAGTGGATGTACAAGTTTGCACTCTTATCAGCAATGGTGTCCTAGAATATTTGTTTAACTATGTAAAGATGTCTTGCTTTTGTTTATGCTGCATTTGGTTAACTATGTAAAGATGTGCTGCTGTTTTATCTTGCCTGCCTAAGGCACCTGAATTGTCTAATAAAAAATTGAATGGCCAATATCTAAGCAGAAAAGGGATAGGCAGGGCTGGCAAGGAGAGAGAAAAAGGGAGCCAGCCAGGGGCTAGCCACCAGGGTGCCAGCCAACCTGGGGCCAGTCAGCTGGGGGTCAGGCAGCCAGACATAGAGGAAGCAGGAAAGTACGTAGATGAGGTAAATGACCCTTGGGGAAGCACATAGACTAATAGAAATAGGTTAATTTAAGTTAAAAAAGATAGCTGGAAAGAAGCCTATCCTAAGACCAAGCATTGATAATTAATAATAAGTCTCCATGTCATGATGTGGAGGCTGGCAGTTCAAGAAAGCCTGCTACAGGGAGGGATGCTCTATGGAGATGTTGGGTGGACTTTAAGGGGTGTTAGCAGGTGGTGGGTGGTGCCTTATTTTGGGTCTCCAGATCTGGTTTGGGTTCCAGTAAAGCACAAACGTGTTGAAGGTATTTGCCTGAATATGGAGCCCAGGGGAGTGGGTACAGTCTCGGTTTGTTGGGTGGACCTCAAGGGGTATTAACAGGCAGTGGCAATGTCTTACTGGGGTGCCTAGTACCAGTATGGCCTCTAATAAAGAAGTCAGAGGTGTGGGTCAGGAATATGGAGCCGAGGGGAGAGGCCTGGAGAGTTTATATTTTATGTTAAAGCAATCATTGGCTATTATGACATTTTCCTGTTTTCCATTTCAAGATCACAAGACATTAAGAAATAAACACAGTCTCAGAAAAAATAATCACTTAAGTTTTACACATAATAAGTTGGCTAGAGAATTTTCTCTAAATCCACAGGGAAAGAAATGATAAGTTACATAATATTTTCTACAGATTGACTAGATTTGGTGACAAAATACGTGGGAAACAGCTTGGGACTTGAATATAGATATATGCATATTCAGAATTTTAGCCTCAAACTTGTCTGAGGAAAAGAAAATAATAAGATAACAAATCACCTAGTTTTGCAGATTTTTAAATGAATTATCTGTTACAGAGGAAGGTGGACTGACTGATAACATGTGCCAATAAATGACTGATGCCTTCATTCAGTGAAGCAGAAGCGGAATTATTATATTGCTGCCTTTACTTGAAAGTACAAAAACATGAACAGGTTTAGTTCATCCTGATATAACTGATTTAGTAAACGAGGAGAAAGCAGTGATATATGTTAAAAAGGTTCAGTTTGGGGAGAAATTTTTAGGTAGACTGAATGAAGATAGGTAACAAAGCTTAAAGGAAACAGCTAGATTAACACTACCAGAGCTTTAAGCAGGTTACTAGACTGGGTTGTAGTAAAAAGAAAGAATTAATCTCTGTGATGCAGTCTTCTAATTCAACAAGGAGACCAACATTTAGAGCTAAGAATCAGGTTTGTGGTAAGGGTGAGTGGTAAAGATTGTGAACAAATATGGCAAGTTTGTAGTTGGAAATTTTCCTGTGTCCCACCCCCATCTGCAGACATTCAGACACAAGTAAACACACAGAGGCTTATGTTAATTAAAACTGCTTGGCCATGAGCTCAGGTTTAATACTGACTAGCACTTACACTTAAACTCAGCCCATTTCTGTTAATCTATATGTCACCACATTTTCCATGGCTTTACCTGTGTGCCATTACATGCTGCTCCCTGGATGGCAGGTTGGTGTCTCCTGACTCAGCCTTCCTCTCCCAGAATTCTCCTTGTCTGCTTATCCCACCTGCCTGGCTACCGGCCAATCAGCATTTTATTAAACCAGTGTACAAAAGCATTATCACACAGCACAAGCTAAAATGAGTAGAGGACTTTAGATAGAGGGAAGTCTGAGTAGAGTGAAGAGAGTCTTCAAAACATGTACTTATTAATTTCACGTAAAGCTAGTCAGCATTTTCTGTGACTTTTTTTTTTTTTTTGGTTTTTCCAGACAGGGTTTCTCTGTGTAGCTGTGCGCCTTTCCTGGAACTCACTTGGTAGCCCAGGCTGGCCTCGAACTCACAGAGATCCGCCTGCTTCTGCCTCCCGAGTGCTGGGATTAAAGGCGTGCGCCACCAACGCCCGGCATTTTCTGTGACTTTAAAGAAAGAACTCTAAGAACATATCGTTTTTTTTTGTATAAACATGCAGAATAGGCCTTTATTGTAAGCAGGTTGATGTTCAAGTTGGTAAGACATGGCTCAGTTGTGTTTGCAAATAAATGATGAAAATATTGCCCCACATACATTATGCTGCATAAAGGATGAAAGGAACTTATGAGGAAGATAAATGAAGTATGTAAAAATCTGAACGTAATGTCAACAGGATACACTAATGTGTTTAAAGAATTGTTAGAATGAGCTAGGATAGAAACTGCTAGTCACTGTAGTATGGTCATGGAACAAATTGCAGAAGTTTTGCATTAAAGAAGGCAATGTACACATGAAAAGCATGACTGAAATGATAATTTCATATGAAATCTGGTGGCATGTAAAGCTAAGAAGCTGATAAAAACTGGTTTGGAAATGATAACCAAAACCAGGAAGATATAACACTAGCTCTATTATTTTTTAATAGTGAAAATATTAAGACAATGGTGAGTAACGAAAGAGTGAACCATATTTTAATTTAATGTCTGATTTAAATACATACGCTTTGTAGATCCTTGTGGTAACTACATATTTTTAAAATCAGATTTCATACATTTGATTAAGGTTGTTTTCCTAATAGTCAAACTATGTTTACCAAGAAGATGCTTGAATAAAATAAGAGAAATTTAGGGAACTAATGAAGAAAAATTGCCAATCACAGTGCCTGTCCTCAAAATCTAATAGTTTAGTGAGTAAAACATGTTGCTATGCAATTAATCACAGGGATAAATGTGATATTAAAAAAGACTCATGATGGGAATCATAGCTGTTTTCAAATAAAATGATGATTTGAATGCAGCCAATTAGAGAAACATGGCATAATATTTTCAAACAAAAGAGATTCTAAATATGCCACTTTTATAAAATAAGAGAAAGTCACTGTGATAAATATTAATAAAGGTTGAGATGCATCCATTCCCTACAGTATGGTGAGATATCTACATACCTGTGTACATTTCCAAGGAAAAAAAGATTAAAAACTCCATGATAGAACGATATATTATGATTCCCAAAGTGAAAGAGTAGCAGAGCTTTTTAATTCTACATCTCAGCTTTATAGAAAATGAAGAGATTCCAACGAGATGATGTTGAGTAAATTTTTAGTGGTGCAGAAGTAAATGAAACCCTTGGTTACACTTAGGCCAGCTGTGAGTTTGGAGTTCAGATTTGGCTAGTGACCAGAGGGAAGCAAACCATAACTTAAAGCTGTCTGGAATCTTGAAGTATAAAGTCTAGTCCCTTAAATAGTAATACATAACTACCACGCAGTACTGATGAAGATATTTAAGCATATACTGTGTCAGGCACTCCTCTAAAAAATTTGCATGAAATTGGGTAAAACCATGATTAGGCAGGGGAAGAAATTAAAGCAACGGGTTAGTGAGCTGTTTGAAATCACATTTAGAGTATTGTTCCTGTTTCAAACTTAACCATGTGCTGCTCACCTGAGACTCCTCCTATCCACCCCCCACCCCCACTTCCATGATTTTGTGGTCACTCTCCTTTCTGTCTCTCTCTTGTTCTTATTTTCAACTTCCACTAACCAGAAGTGAAACTGGGCTTACTGAATCTTGAAATGATTAAGTCCAGGCTGATAATTTGTGAGAGATTACAACCTAAAACACAAACATACCATACTAAGCCATGTCCTGAACTGTGCCTTCCATTAAGTATATATGCATTTAAACAAACTTATTTGGTTATAAGTTATTATAAAATGATGCATAGGTAATACAGCAAATTATTTTTAAATGATTATTTAAAAAATAAGTATTTATTTAAATAAATAGTTATTTAAAAATAGATTATTGAAAACACTAAGTTTGGCAGACTAATTGATACAGAAAAAATACTGTATGAAAGGTCACTTAAATAAAATGAAATATACAAGTTGATTTTGTAAACATTAAAGACATTTATTCGATGATTAGGGAGACTCACTAATAATATGTCATAAGCAAGATCAAAATTAATAAGGAAAATTATTAAATAATTTATGTTACTATACTAGTCTATTTTTGTTAAAAGAGGGTTTAGTATTTCCAATCAGCTTATTTATCCACTTGTTTTATATATCACATAATACACTAGTATTTTTTTCAAGATTAGTTTTAGCATGGATTACTGAGCACTTATCTAGATAGCATTATAACTGAGGACTTTATATTACATAAATCAATTTGGAATTGCTCATTTGAAATGGTCACATTTATAAATCTGTCCAAAATTATAAAACCTTAGAAATATATCAGGAATTTAATTATGGTAGGTGAGCTGGGGATATCTAAGGAGATTTCCACGTCTGATCATTGATCAAAGCATTTAAACCAAAGCAAAATATGAAACTACGGATGAGTGATTGATGAATTGTATGTGAAGTGAAGAAATTTCAAGAACATACCAATTATTCTGTGGAATAGCAATTAAGCACACCATCCATTCATTTGCATTTTGAACAGAGTTAAGGTACTGATAATGAAATATGATATTTCATTACTTTGTTTCCATAAAATGAATGTGACAGATTAAGTTATTTAAAGTTATACTAAATTAAGGTTCACTGATAAAAAAATTAATTTATATTTGAATACTAGGTAGTAGGCTCTGCAAAATAAATTTATTATTAAAAATAATTTAGTATTGAAGAAGTATTTATAGAAACATGTCTACATTGACAATCACACTAAAATTTAGAGGAGATAATAATCATAGCTTTATAGAAATTTAAAAAGAAACTCACTGTCTCTTCTGTTTGTCTGCATGGTCCTTAAGTCATGGAAAATTTGCCCCAGGAAACATTTAACAATGCTTTGAGATATGTTCGCTCTCATAGATACAGCTGTTACTCTAATGTTCTAGGTACAAGAGAGCAAAACCATTAAATATTCTGCAATTTGAAGGACACATCACACATCACAAAATATCCTGGCCTGAGGCAGAATCCCACTGAAAAGCTTCCCCTCTCTCTCCTGATAGGGTCTCATTCTGAGCTGTTATTTGCATTCCACATCCAAATTGATGACTTATGTTTTGTGATCCATCATCTTACATGTCTTCTTGAGCTCTAGATATATTTATCCAATAATCTATATATTAATATTTCCCTATTATATAATCTACGTAATATAATAATATAATCAATATATATCACATATACATATAGCACATATTTTATATATTAATATATCATGTATTATATATTTTATATATTCTATATTTTCACATATATGATATACAATACACATAACATATTTTATTTAATTTTTATTATATTTCAATAATTAGTATATTTAATATATTAATATATCAACCTAATATTAATATACACAATTAGTATTAAAATAATTAACTTTCTGTTGATTATTCCATCACAGGGTTTATTCCTCTAAATTTCTATTTACATTTTTTGTGTCAGTAAATCTTATCAATGATTATCCTCATGGAATTTCAGAAACTTTTAGATGTCCTTGACATATTTCATCTACCCACTCCAGTCTCTTATTTATCATGTTATTGTGAAATCATGAGAGTTAACAGCTTTCAAACTTGATAATACCTCTAAATACCAGGATTTAGTATGCTCACTGTCTGCTCCCCAGCTCACTTTTCAGAGAGAGTCATTTACACATTCTATAGATGTATAATTGTACACAGTGTGTACTAGATTGCATTATTTAAAATGACTGAACATTTATTGAAGAGGTTTTGACTGTTACACATAACACTGAAAACATACACATTTTACAATACTGGTTATTGAGTGGTTAGCACTTAGAACATTCATGTACATTGTATCATAACATTGTCTTACTTTCATTTTGTCATATTTAGAAACACAAATTTACTCTTTAAATTTCAATTATAGTCATGTGGACCATGTCATCAATATATTAAGTGTCTCTTTCTGATCATTATTAAAAAACTGAACTTAAACTTTGTTATATCTTCATGCTAGTGGTTGTACTATGCATGTGTATATGTGTACATAGAGTTGGGTAGGATTAAAAAAGTTAGGAAACAACATAAATTTAAATTTTTGTCTTTTGCTACTGAGGCCAGTGCTTTAAAAGACATTATCTTAATTTTAGAAGTGGACAACCAAACTTTGTTATAAATGACCTCAATTAACTGTACAAATCATTGATCTAAGCATTTGTTTTTCATTTTACAGAGCAATGTAGATCAGAGTATTAATTTTCATACAGGCTTTAATACTTCCTCTGGATTTCCTTCCTTCAGTTTTCATATATTAGTATGGCCCATAAGATTTTTAGGTAGTAGGCATATGTTGTGACATTTTTTACATTCAAGATCACTTTGGATCTTGAAAGAAAATTCAAAGTTGATTTACTATTAAATTTCAGTTGGAAAAAAAATACTAAGCAAGAGTCTCATGCAGTGCAGGTTGGGTTGAAGCTTTCTGTATCTCTGAGGCTGACCTTGAACTGTTGATGCCCTTACTTCTATCATCTAAGTACTCAGATTATAGAATTGCACCAATCTGATGCAGAGCTGTCTCACCTTTAACAATTTTAGACAATTTTTACTGTCATTCCATTCCTTAATATCAGACTAAAGAACTGACCTTGGATAATTATATGAATCACATTAACATGTGGCTTCATCTGGCTACACTTATTTCTTCATGTAAAGGTATCTCCTGGCATAATCAGAAGATATTATAACAAATAATCATCTCTAGAAATGTGATATATGCAATTGAATATCACACATACATACATATATACATGTACATACATATCCACATAAATGCACAATATGTGAGCAAAACAGTGTGATTGTGTATCTATACTATGAAACATGGAAATGAAAAACTTTTAAAAATTGTTATTGTAATTTTGTTGACTAGTCACTGAAAAATTTTTAAGTAAATAAACACAGCTTTAAGACACTCACCTTATTATGTTATGTTTCCATCCAGAAGATTATAATATTCAATATTTTTTAATTGCGATCTGTATATCATTTCTTTAGTTGCTGGTGGGAAAATAACATAGGAGAAAGCAGAAAGTCCCATCTATGAGTTATTCAAACTCTAAAAACTTTAATGCTCATTAAATAAATGTTTTTCCTCAAAATCTTAGAAAACATGAATATATCATTTTCTATATCTTAAGAACTAGAATATGTGTCATATGAAGGAGTGTTTTCTTGTATTGATTTCAACATAAATTCTAATATTAATAACATTAGATATCAAAAAGGGAAGTATTATTATATCCCCAGTCAACTGTAGTTTTATTCATAGTGAATTTACTACTAATTTCTTGTTTTAGATATCTAGCATTTATTGGCATGATTTCTTATGGTGAACATGGTTGTGTTCTTTAAGCCTCCACATTAATTGTATTTTCAGATGCAGGCAGAAACTTGGAAATGTATGTAAGATTGTAATTGGTAGTAAAATAACACAGTCATGCCTGTTTGCATGTAAATTACTGCTATTACAAGCTGTAGAACTGCCTGAAAGTATGAAATTATGTTGAGTTGTTATTTTAGTAGACAGTAACTGTTGCTGCTCCCAAGTATTCATTATAGATACCAACTATCTTCTTGATGGATTGGACTTTTTACCCACTAGTATAGCATCTTGAGAAGTATAGCTGACAGAACATAAGTATTTATTAGAAACATCAGCACCTAATACAATGCTATTCTCTCTGAGAACAAATGTACAACATTTGAAGATTTATTTTAAAAGATACAAAAACATCAAATGTGTGCATAGCATGGCTAGGATTTGACAACCAATCCTTACCATCATTCCCACAGAAATCTTATATTTTTTGTGCAGCAGTGTCTTTTGGTAGTGGGTGATATTTTATAGTAACATTTATAGCACATTGGTCCTTACCCCTTAAAACGTTCATATATTACCACCTTTTGTCTTGGGATCTGGGTGTTGTACCAATATCACGAGAGTATTTTTCTTCCAAATAGAATTATAACCTTGACATTGCTAATTGTCACACATTTGTGATGATCAGTTTTTAGAGTTGCTTACTTTGATTATATCATGCCTTGATGATATCCAGGACATTTAAAACTGTTTTAATATTTATTTAAAGCAATAACAAATGGCTTCATGGTTTCCATTTTATTTCATCATGTAAATAATGACAATCAGTAAAATATTTTTAAATTATTGTAGAAGCTGTGACTATGATTAGTTCTTTGTGTACAGTACAGATCTCATGTTAATCTGTAAGGAAATTAGCATAAGCAAATGAATGTAGTCCTAAATTTTGTATCTCTTAAATGATTTCCAGATTTGCAACTGCAATAAATTCCATAATGGTCATCCATTCAGGCATGAACTAAACACTCTGAGATTGCACACACACACACACACACACACACACACACACACATACACACACACACACACACACATACACACACTATGTTTGAACATTTAAATCAAGTGTTAAGTAAATAAGAATTTACTAAAGTCTTTCTAGGAAATAAGATACACTCAATGATATTGTTTTATCGGGGTATGCTAATAAGACACAATCAAGCCAAAAATTAAGTTTTTAAACATTAAGTAGAAATTGTTATTTCCATGAAGCCTCTCAACTTACTGCAGAGGCCTTTCTCTCTTTCTTTCTTCTAAGGACTGCCTGCAAGAGATCTGTAGGCCCCCATTAGTGTACCCCAGGCCTAATGAACACATTTATGAAGTTGCTCATCATACAAATGAGGCTAGTGTACATCTGTCTTACCTTAACATTCAGTTTAGGCACAAGAGAACTGGTTATGCCAAGCACAAGTTTATGCAGTTAACCGACTTGAGTCAGAGGAGCTGCTTTGGCTGGATTTATGATAATGCATATATATATATATATATATATATATATATATATATATATATATATATGAAGAGGAAGACTAATAAGGAGGAGGAAACCTGTACACCTCTGATGATGAACTAGTGAATGAAATGTCCCAGAATATAGCCCTGAAATTTCACAACTGTGCTGGCCAGTGTTCAGTTTTAGAACATAACTTCAAATACAACTAACAAACACACTCCTTCCCCTCTGACTACACTTGCTTCAGGGAATCTATTTCTTTAAGATCAAAGGTCCCTGATTAAGACATTTTATTTCTTTAATCTTCCTACATCTTTAGCAAGAGTTTTGTTTGTACATATATCTGATAGTTTAAGTTTCATTTCAGATAACATAGAAATTGAAGAAATCAATCTGTTAGATTATATGAATAATAGATTTGTTCTCATGGGTGTATTTTTTTTTCTGATGAGAAATATGAAGGCTGAAGAATGTTGAAAATACTGGTGTATCTAATAATGAACTGATGTGTGTGCTGAGAGCTGTGGTTAGACGAGAAGAGGTCCTTCCTGTCTGGGGACCTAACCTTGACTTTCCAGTGAATTTTGTTAGCAAGTATGTAAATAACAGAATACTAGATTAGCAATGTAAAATATTATGAACATGCATCAAGTGCACTATAATTACATAATTCATAAGCATATTCTCATGATTTTTTTATTTTTTTTTTTGAGACAGGGTTTCTCTGTGTAGCTTGGTGCCTTTCCTGGAACTGGCTTCGTAGACCAGGCTGGCCTCAAACTCACAGAGATCCACCTGCCTCTGCCTCCCAAGTGCTGGGATTAAAGGCGTGCACCATCACTGCCCGGCATATCTTATTCTTATGAAGCATTTGTATCACACATATGTTCAAACAACAAAATTGCATAGTGTTTTCCTTTTTGTTGTGGGTATGGAATTTAGGGCCTTGTGAGTATTCAGCAAGCACTCTACTACTGAGCAACAAACTCACAGTGCCATTATTTTTGTTCTCCTTTCTCACACAGCCACTTGTTGTGGAATGTTATTATTGATTGTGCAGAGCATTGTATAACGATATTAAACTATTTTACCACTGATGATTGACTATACCTTCAACATGAATGTTTTTCTATGCTTCCAATTCATTAGTAAAAGAAAAAAAGAAACAGTGAAGTTGTATTTTGAAAGCTTGAATTTGGCAATTACATGAATATCTTATATTGCACTTCTAAAAGAAAATTTAAAAAATATTAAGGGGGCTGGAGAGATGGCTCAGTGGTTAAGAGCCCCAACTGCTCTTCCAGAGTTCAATTCCCAGCAACCACATGGTGGCTCACAACCACTTGTAATGAGATCTGGTGCCCTTTTCTGGCCTGCAGGGACACATGCAGGCAGAATTCTGTATACATAATAAATTAATAAATCTTTAAAAAAAAAAGCCGGGCGGTGGTGGCGCACGCCTTTAATCCCAGCACTCGGGAGGCAGAGCCAGGCGGATCTCTGTGAGTTCGAGGCCAGCCTGGGCTACCAAGTGAGCTCCAAGAAAGGCGCAAAGCTACACAGAGAAATCCTGTCTCGAAAAACCAAAAAAAAAAAAATTAAGCTATCACTTAATGTAATATCTATATCATATTTTATTTTCCACTTTCTGAACACCTAGAAATAAACAAATAATTCTCCTGAGCCATTAGGAACTGATTCTGGCATGACTATGGGTCAGTTGTATGAGAAACAGTAATTATAAAAATAAGATAGAATAACATCAAGAAACTGATATCTGATTTGAAGTGGACAGATTCTCTATTCACCAGGTCATAAGACCTGTATATGATATGTGGGACAGTTTCCTCAGCCAAGCCTGAGCTATGCGGGTGAGAATTTAAAGAAAAATGAGATTATTCTATGAAACAAAGAGAAGTTGGGAACAAAATGAACATAGGTAAATACTTAAGACAAGGATAAGGAAGAATTTTGAGTTGGTAACAGTACAAATTATGACTATCACAAAAATGCCACAACTTAAGGGCAGGCACAGCTGGATATGTTCTGTGTAGTCAATGAAGGTTTTTTTAATTAATTAGATAATTTAAAATTGCTTGGAGGTGGAGAAGCAAATATGTATCAACATTTCCTATTCCTGTATAAAACATTTACTTTAAGAATGCCTAGGGGCATATCCACTTCCACAGACCAAATACAGTATATCCTGGATAAGGGTGTAAAAGCCTAGGAAAGGAGGTGTTGATCCGTTAAATTTTTATTGGAATCCTGGAACATTTCACCTATGAGCAAATACTCAAATTGGATGGTAGGTTTGTTTTAAAATAGAAGGTTTAATATTAATGAAAACCAAGTGAAAAAAAAGAAGAGAATAGTTCAAAAGAATAGCACAAAAGAATGGGAATAGCACAACAAAATCCAACAGACTAAGAAAAATGGGTGGGCATAAGGTTAGCAGTTAGAGATGTAATGGAAAATAGAAGTTACAATGTGACGTTTGTGGGAAGAAAGATTTTGAATTTTGCAACTTAAGTCACTTTGCTTCTTAAAATAGTAAATCTGAAAGCTCTTAGTGGGAATACTAATGTCAGCGATCCGATTGCAAGGTGCTAAAGAGAAATGATGAGTATCAGAATGCAGACAGGAAGAGGAAAGAAACCATGCCACTGAACTGAAATTCTCAGGACAACTCAATCTGAACTAATAACCTGCTATTTGATAAGACAGAGAAAGGCTGAAACTAACCCTAGAACATCCAGTTTGAATGAATAAACAGGAGTTTATGCCATCGACAAAGACAGACAAAACAAAAGGGGAGAGTCGGGGAAAAGATGAACTATTTTCTGTCTTCATTTGTGGAGCTGTGTCAGATGGGCATGTTTCGAGGCAAAATTTGGATCTGGAATTAGTAAACAGCCACAGTGAAGGCTGAATAGAGTAGCTTCAGCTGAAGCAGTGGATAAGTTGTCAGATAGAATGAGCTGTGCTTTTCAATTTATCAACCAGATCTTAGATGATCACTGATGAGCTTCTCAAGAGCTGGATGTGAAGACAGGTATTAATAATTTAAAACATGAGTGGGAGCTGAGGAAGCAGAAACATTGAACCTCTTTCAAGTAGCGTGGTGGCAGAGTCACGGAAGAAGACAAAGGAGGAGCTTAATTGGTAGAGAGCCCTGCACTCCTTGGTGGTGTATGTTTTGATGTCTTTAGGATGTAGTGGATCCACCTGTGACAATATCTTTGTACAGAAACTGTCACCTCAAGTTGTACTTTACATAGTGATCCTGTCAGACCTTTCTGAGATTAACATGAAAATAGCAAATTAAAACAAATATATTCAGAAGCAATAAATTATTAAACTTTGACTATTTCTTCCTTACCAGAGAGTGGAGATTTTAGCACCATTCTTTTCGTGGTACTAAGTACATGACAGTCTTATAGAAAGTCTGTATTACTCACACAAGACAAATACAACTAATTCGTATACAGAGGACATCCAGTGAAGGAGATAAAGGCATGGTTTGCTAATGTCAAAGTTAGTCTCACAAGCCTCCACACAGTCCTTTGCCTATGTGTGAACTTATGAGTCTCACACAGACATGTCCAGATGACAGCCATATATGTGTCAATTAAATTTACCAGGCACAAAGATACTTAACTGTACTTTTCTAGTTTTAATTATTCACATTGTACTTCAAGTCATCGCATACTTAAAATTTATTAAGAAGAAAAAAAAACTCATGTGCCTTTGTCCTATAAAATTAAGTTGAATATAAATAGATATACAGCCTAATATTCTCCCTTTAGCTAGTTTTGCATTCAGTCTCTGTGAAATTGTAAAACAGTACACTACAGTTGCTTCATATTTTCAAAATATGAAGTTGATATAAATATCATAATTGACTCTTTTTGTATCATGTAAGACCACAGACAATTATTGTCATTTCAGCTTCTCAGAATGGGAGCCTAAGGTTCATAGATATTTGTAACTTGCCCAACTTCAAGAAGTCAATGAGGTGGAACTTTTGCCAATTGACTAGAGCTCAGTATAATCTAACATTTTTTCTTAATAATGCTCTTTTCTCATTAGGATTCAGTTTAATACTCTGCCCATTTATCACAGTAATAATAGTAAATTCTCTTCTACAACTTATGACATTTATAGTCACAAGTTCTTGTCCCCCAAAACACTGTCAGATGTGGGTTTCAGTTTGCATAATGGGACTTAAATAGCATCAGAAAATTTTTGGCTATACCTATGACATGCATGCCACTATTGTACTAATGGGTGTATCTTCTCAGGCTGGTAATTGCTGCAATTTGCGGGGTTCATAGGGGGATAGGATTAATGATTCATTTTCTCCTCTGGTAGTGTGCATAACATCTTTCAACACTATGAAATCCAGAGAGTAAGGCAGAATTAGAATTCTTTCATATAATGATGCTTTAAAAATATTTGTTTCTCATATTTTCAGCACTTCCTTTCCTATATATTGGGGTGATTGATGAAGACAAAATAAAAACTTTTCTATCCCCAGGAAACTTATGTTCAGAGATAGACATAAAGCAATTAACTAAGTGTCCAATGCCAACAAGTAAGAAGGTGCACATTACTAAAAAAACATTCAAAACACATAACTTAAGGGGGTTTCCTGTTGGAGGAAAGCTTTCAGAGGGCAATGTCTACTCAATAAAATCTTCAAATATTTTTTTGTTTTGTTTCTTGATTAGGGTTTCTCTGCATTGTCCTGCCTGTCCTGAAATTCTCTCTGTAGACCAGACTGGCCTCAAACTCATTGATCTGACTGCCTCTGCCTCACAAGCTCGGATTGAACACATGCACCACCACCACCACCACATGGCTTTGATATCTTCACAGAATCTTAAGGGCAATGTAACAAAGATAATTTTGACTTTAGCCAAAAGGACCATAATAAAAAGATTAAAAAGAATATGGCAATTTTTCCTTCTACAATAAATAATATGAGTTGAATCTTATTGAGAATATGGTCATGGTGATAGATTACAATGTAAACTTAGGTAGTAGGATATAGTCTACTATGTGCTGTTGCAACTGAGTACCTGATATATGGTGATCTCCAAACAATAAAACTCATTTGTCCTGATTCTGGAGGCTGTGAAACCTAATTGCATGTCTCTATCATCTTTTAAGGACCTTCCTGATGAATCATTTTATAGCAGAAAGGTATATAAATATGTGATGACAAGAACATCATGACCAAACTCACTCTTCTATCAACAGCTCTCTGTTGAGGTATCTAGCACACTCCCAGGATATTCACATTACTGCATGAACGAGGGCTCTTACTACAAGGTGATGTCTCAATAGGTTTTACAATATGAAGTGGTTTCAATACAAGCTTTGCAGGGCAATGTAAAACCTTGCACAAGACTGGATCACAAAGACATATACAGTTACTTTGTGGACAACTGAAAATTTGATTGATTACAAGAATGACATGACTGGATTTATTTTGTTTTCTTTTAAAATTTTTTAAATGTATGCAATGTGTCTTGGTCCTATCCACTCACCTACTCTCCCTATCCAATTTCAGTTGGGGCCTCCAAACATCTTACTCTCAGCTTATGTCTTCTTTTTTTTTTTTCCTCTGCTGAGTCCAATGAGTGCTGCCATGTGCATGTGGGTGTGGGGTCATCCACTGGGACACGGACAAACTACTGACAGCTACGCTTTCCTCAGCCATGTGGTGGCATTGGTGAAGGAAAGATGCCCTCCACCTCTTTGTCCTTTGCCACCTGAGGCAGGCAGGAGAGCTAGCCCTGGGCTCACGCGAGTCCTCACCAGCTGAAGCACATGGGAGAGCAACAAGTGGGATGGGGCACAGGTGATCCTGTCTTATGGAAGTGAGCGTGGGAGAGCAGCACCTGGCCCCTCCCTCATATACCCTGTGGCGGTGTGAGTGGGGGAAATATGCCCTCCCCTTGCCAAATGCCACCGGTGGGAGAGCTGGGCTTGGGGGCATAAGAAAAGAGGAGCCGCCCTGTCCCCCACTAACTGAAGTAATTGAGAGAGTGGGCCAGACACCTTGTCTGGGCAAAACAAATGAGCAGACTCAGGTGGTGAGCGTGTGGGAGAGGGTGGGAGGGCAGAAATGGCCATGCTCCTAGCTGCGTGCTGCACTGGGTGAGCTAGGTGGGGCAGCTTTGGAGAGCTCGCACTGGTGGTGATGATGAGGGAAAGCTGACTGGCTGGCCACCTCAGCTACCACCCAGGCCCAGAACCAGGGTTATGAGTTAGCTCACCCCAGCATCCACCTCATCTGGGAACTGAAGGGGCCTAACTTGCGGATCCAAAGCTGTAGGATCTCCATGACACCGGAAGACAACAGGATATCTGGGAGGAGTCCCAGTGAGGGCCCAGTATCCACTGGGTAGAAGAAGCCAGAGGCCACAAGCTAGACCAATCACCCACTGCAAAGAACACTTACAAGTAAAGATACATGGACTAAGAGGTGTGAGTCACTGTGTCACACTACAGCTTCCATGGTGAGATTTTTGGGTTTTTTTTTTGGGGGGGGGCTATACTTTTATTTTTTTTTTGAGGAGGGGAATCAAAAGGACAGAGGGTGGAGATGAAGGGATGGAGAGATGCATGCAATGGGATTGGGGTACATGGTGTGAATTCCACAAAGAATCAATAAAAGGTTAAAAAAAGAAAAAGAAATTGATTATCCCTCACTCAGAATCCATCAACCGTGTGGGGTGTTTGCAGCATCACCAGATTCCATTTGCTAGAATTTTTAGCTGGCTTTTTCTTGTATATGTTTTATATCTCTAACCAAGGCTCCTTTGAGTTCATGTGTGCAACCGACATGTTTTGTCCGAAGCCCAGAATTCCACAGTGTTCTTCCTCATCTTCCAGCTGTAACTTCCTTTCCATCCTGTTATTCCATGATGTTCCTTGAGTCTTGAAGAGTGGGGTGTTGATATAGAAGTCAAATCTATAAATGAGCACTCATAGCCACTATTCCCAACATCTTCATCAGTTGTGAATACCTCCATGAACTGCTGCTGCCTCTTTGCAATAAGAAGTCTTTGACAAAGTTTGGGAGCACCACAGATCTATGACTATAAACATAAATATTTAGAGGCAATTTGACAAGGTGACCATTTAACAAAACAGCATTAGTGACTTCTAACTCCAAAGCCTTATGACTTTCTTAGCCATGAGATTTGTCTTTGTTTTAGTACCAGCCATGGATTCCCTTCTGTGGAGTAAGACTTTAATCAGATCAAGAGAGAAGCTGGTTATTTCCACAGATAGTCTTGCCTTATGTAAAAAAATAATCACCTGTAAAGACCCCAGTCCAAAAGACTATATTATGATGAAATCATAATGTATGATCTTTGGAGGAACACAGACAGCTAAGGGAAATAAATAAAAACCAAAAAAAACAAAAAACAAAACAAAACAAAAAACAAAAAACAAAAACAAAAATCAAACAAACAAAAAAACCTTACACTTACATGAGAAATGATAATCCAACTAATTATATATAATTCAATATAAAAGCCTCCAAATTTATTTGATATTCACCCATGTCTTAACAGCTGCCTACACCTTTTTGTGCCTGCCAGCTTTTTGTATAGTCAGACTCCTTTGTATAGATAAATAGTAGTATGATATATCTTCTTATAAAACTTGATATTTTTTCAGTGATATTTACTTTTCAAGTCAATGTGAACTGACTGGAAAATTTACTTGAAATTCAGTCACACATAACTGAGGAATGAAGTATATGCTAGCTGGCATGGCTTAGCAATAAATCACATAATATAACAAAATAAATGGCACCCAGCAAAATACTGTAAAGACAAGAACCAGAGATCTCCCTGAAATATATAATTGTGTTGCACTGACATGATGTGTGTCAAAACAAAACCCAATGTTGACCTTTACATATATAAAATGCATTCCATTTCAATATTTTGAGTATTCTAAAGCACCTAGAAAACATCAAATGTGTTTGGCATTTTTATTTATCCATTTTTTTCAATATGTTTTGCAACACTGCAGTTCTTCTCACAGCTCAAGATTCCCCGATTTTATACCACTTATGTACCTGGTCCTGACATTGATGGATATATCCCAAAGCAGATTTTTTTTCCCAAGTGGGTGATGTGAGAAGGGGAGTAAAAATCTATCTACCAGAAGAATTGATTCTTAATGGGAAAAGCAAAAAAAAAAAAAATCCTCTCCACCCTCGGTACTTGTCAGTTGACTAATAAATCATAGATCAAAATCCTTCCTATAAAATATTGAAAGAAACCCTCTTCAGGTCTTGACTTATGCTTTAATGACTTGTGCATACTAAAGACTATTTGAATATAAAATAAATTCAGCAAGTTATCTTAGGATCCAATTTTCTCCAAGCCAAAGGCCATTTGCTCAGTTGGCATATTATCTTGATCATGTGTGGGTCTGTGTGTGGCTGAATCGAAAAAGAGAGCTGTGTTCACCTCTTGTAGTTAAATTTCCAGGAAAACTTGTGTAAATTTTGTGCTGTACATATTTATTCATTCTTTTGAAAAATAAGGGATTTAAATTAATTGATTTTAATATATTACTCTGAGACTGACATTATTGTTATTAGATATTTCTTTTTACTTTAATAGCATTGTGTTTAACCTAATACATGTCAGAATTATCTACTCAAGATACAATTGATAGTGTTAATGTGATACATTCCCTTTAGGACAATTAATATTTAAAATTCAGCACATTCTATAACTACAGAATATAGATTTTCTTACATAACACTGATTGCTAAGCATACACAATCTGTTTTTATATAACTGTAGGCAGATGCACACAAGCATAAAATGACTGACAACCACACTGTTTTATACATGTGTTTTTTTAAGAGCCAACCTTCTTGGTCAGATATATCTGTGTCTGCCTCTTCCCACTTAATTTTTCATTATGTCTTCATTAAAAATTAACCATAGGGATGAAGACACCTAAAACCACCATGAGTATACTAAGAATACAAATCAATTTCAACATGGAAAATTCAGAGTATTAGAAACTGTTTTACAGATGGTTGTGAGCCACCATATGGTTGCTGGGAATTGAGCTCAGGAACTCTGGAAGAACAGCCAGTGCTCTTAACCACTGAGTCATTTCCCATGTTGGAGAAATCTACCGAGACAACTAAACCAAGCTAGTGGGAACTCATGAACTTTAGACCAACAGATGTAGAGCCTGTGTGGGACTGGACTAGGCCCTCTGCATAAGCAAAACAGTTGTGTAACTTGATGTGCTTAAGGGGCCCCTGGCAGTGGGATCAGGATCCATTCCTGGTGCATGAGCAGGCTTTCTAGATCCCATTACATATGGTGGGACACCTTGTACAGCCTTCATGCAGGGAGGAGAGGCTTGGACCTTCCTCAACTGAATGTGCTAGGTTTTGCCTACTTTCCATGGGAGGCCTTACATTTTCAGAGGAGGGGATGGGTGGGTTGCTGAGTGGTGAGGCTAGAGGGAAGTGGGAGCAGGGTTGAGAGAGTGATCTGTAGTTGATACATAAAAAATAAAACATTTCTTAATAAAAAAAAAGAAACATTTACGCGTTTTGTTTTCTTCTGTCTCCTTCATTGTAAAAAGTCATGTTTAAACTTGATTTGGTTAGAAATAGTGCTTTTGTCAGAACACCTATTGTATCTGAAGTGTGTGTTTCAGTTATATGTTGTCCAATGAGAGTAGGGTCATACATACCCAAACAACAACAACAACAAAGGTTCTGCAGCTTTTATATATGTGTGAATATACATACATATATTTGTGACATTAACCAAAGAAAAAGAAGCTGTCTATGTCAGAGTGAGGAGATACTGGAGGAGATGGAGAGAAGAAAGGGAGGGAGCAAAGTGATGTAATTTTGTTCCCTTTAAAAATATTAAAAAACTATCAGCTGTTTTCTCTTGTAGACCTCCTCTTTTCTGAAGAGGACATGGCCAGGGAGTGGAGGTGGAGGGAAGCTAGGAGTGGAGGGGGAGTAACTGTGATTATGATGCATTGTCTGAAAGGAGAACCTATTTTCAATTTTAAAAGTTCACCAAAAAAAAAGAAAAAAAATAATGAAGAAAAGAATTGCAGAGGAGCTAAGAGTTAAAGAAAGTGGTCACCAACTCCATGATCACCTCTCTGGGTTAACCTATTCAGGCTCCCAACACAAGTCTTCGCTTCCTGATTATCTTGGGTACTCTTTAAAGCTTGACAATAGTCTGCAAACTCATCGAACTGAACTCAGCAAGAACACTGCATGAAATGACCCACTCTCCCACTAGAGTAGGAAAAAGTGTTCACTCCAATATTTTGTTTTTTAGGAAGGTTTCCAGACCTGTGATTCTTAGAGAAACCTCAGTTCATCCTTTAGTGCTTCCTGTTCTATTCCTCTGGTGTTTGGACAACTCTGCTTAACATTCCACCAAATATGCACTCAAACTTCACCAAACTTACCTGTCATCAGCTTACACTTCTTTTCTGAAATGTTTCTGATTCTGTGAACAACAACAAAAAAAATTCTACTACATTTGAACATTACCTGTGTGTATGGGTATTAGATGGCAATCAACGTTTCTTAAATTTTATGTATATTTGTTGAAATTAAAATATAATTGCATCATTTTTCTTTTCCTTTTCCTACCACCTACAACTCTCATGTGCCCCTTGTTCTTTTTCTGAAAATTCATGACTTTTTTCTTTAGTTGTTGTTATCTATTTATATATATATTCTTAAACATATAAATGCAATCTGCTTTGTCCATATAAAGTTACTTATGTGTACATAGATAAGTTTGTTGATGCACACATAATACAATACATACATATATATGCACAAATATGTACATATATTTTTGTATATATTTTAAGGCTGACTACTTGGTATTGAAAAACCAACTGGGGGCCTCTCTCCTGGGGAATACTGTTTCTCTTACTCCCAGTCTCCTTAGTAACCCGTAGTTCTTTGTGTAGGGTTGGGCCCCATGAGATTTCTTTCTCCTGTATTATCATGTATTATTGTTTAGGTCCTGTTTAGTCAGCTATGTTTTTATGATTATTTAGCTTTTGCTGTGGGATGTTCTGTATGCTGTGAATGTGTTGCTCTGATTGGTTGATAAATAAAAGACTGATTGGCCAGTAGCCAGGCAGGAAGTAGTGGAAGTATAAGCAGACAAGGAGAATTCTGAGAACTGGAAGGTTGAGTAAGGAGATGCCAGCCTGCCGTCCAGGGAGCAGGATGTAATGGCACACAGGTAAAGTCACAGAACACATGGCAACATATAGAGTAACAGAAATGGGCTGAGTTTAAGTGTAGGAGATAGTCAGCAGTTAGCTGGAGCTAATGGCCAAACAGTTTTAATTAATATAAGTCTCTGTGTGTTTACTTGGGTCTGAGCGGCTGCAGGCTGGGCAGCACTGGAGAAAACTTGAACTACAAGCCTTAGCTTCCCTGACATTTCTAAGAGATGTTTTTGGTGGATCTGAATATGTCATTTCATATTTTAATCTTGCTTGAGCAGCAGAATTTTATTTATACAATATGAAATGGCAGCTGGATGTACATAAAGACCAATGGAACAAATAGGGAACCCTAGATAATTCACAAAAATATGCCAAGTGATGTTTTGACAGTGAGGTAAGGAACAATTTAATGTATTTGGAATAGACAGTGTAACAAACTGTCCTGCAGAAAATGACAATCTCTATGTAATCTATAAATGTAAATAAAAATAACTAAAATTAAGAATATGTGGAATTTAAATGGCCATTAAAACACACACACACACACACACACACTCTCTCTCACACACACACTTTAAAACAGTAACACTTAAAGTAAATTTATACAAGAGAAACTCTCTGGTGTATAAGTCTAGATCATGATATGATTCTTTGCCTCTGGACCTTGATAGTTCAAAGATTTATTTTTCCATTAGTGTCTTTATACCAAAAGTTCATTTTCTTCCTCTGACTTGCAGTTTCTCTATAATGAACTACTCAGTCCCCATGTCCTTCATATTTCCACACAGCATTCACTTTCTATCTTGTGCAGAAAACTGGGACTTTCAACTATATCACAGCCCTGGTCTAGGTCACTGACAAAGTGGATGAGTTCCCAGAACAAGAGCACCATGTGTCTTCACAATTGCCAGTGCAGATTGTACTGGACATTTCCAGATGATAATGATGAACTAATAAGTCTTCAAATAAAAAAAAAATTCTGTTTTTAAAATGAGGTACTAATTTGTCTTTGTAAACGATCAAGTGAAAAAGATAATTTTATTGTTGTTTGAAGGAGGTTTATTAGGTTTTGCTTTTAAATTTATTCACTCATTTTAAAGGAAGACACTCCCTTTCAATTCTTGGTAGCATAAAAAACTGCATAGGTTGACCACAGCTTAACTCAGAGGAACAATAGAGAGATTGATCTACCAAATGTTCTTTAATTGTAGTGTGCAGCTAGAGTGAGGGTAGATAGTCCTCTGGTTGTGCAGACAGAACCCATTTCTTGCATTACTCAGAAGTCTGTACAATGACAGTCTATGATTTATACATATATATATATAGAGAGAGAGAGAGACCACAGGCTGTACTGTTTCTTCTCTTCAATGCCAACTTAATCACACTTTATTTTGTCTTCTTCATCAGTAAAGAGTTGTCATAACTCCAGGAATGATTTCCAGTTTCAGTAAGCAAGAGTACAAAGATCTGTTGTCGCTAAGATTTTCTCTCTCTATAGTGAGAATATAAGCCCTCCCCAGTGATCCAGTCATACAGTAATTTGTTACATAACCCAAATATAACTAACAGTGTCTCATTCTCAGAAATTTCTAGTCTGGATCTTTCCTGACCTGAAGAAAGTTTGCATTCTCTTACTGAGGGAATGGATAATAATGCTTACTACCTGTACCTAGCATATGCTTTACATAGAACTTGCATGACTTTTGTTTGGCTGTTTTCCTTTCCTACACAGCGATTACTAATGCTTGGGAGAGGTTATTGTTATCAGTACAGAATTAGCTCCTGTGTACACTATGCCAAGCAGCATAATCCTTGCTATTAGGACTTATTAGAACAATTCAATCATTGAATAGCACCCCTATTATCCCATAGATTCACTCCATGCTTAAATTGGGGTCTATGATTTAGAGAGGGGGCTGTGGTGAAAGCATACAGCAACGAATTCCCCTAGGTCTCATGAAAATATGTGAAAATGCCTTTTTTAGTCATGGATGATCAATCTGAAGGTTTGAAGTCAGAGACTTCAGTAACTCTTGAAGTCTGTGAGACAGGATAGCTTCAGGATGAGCGCAACAGTACAGAAGGAGGATGAAAAGAAAGTGGGCACTAGAAGACTCCATCAAGAACATGGATATACCAACAGGGCCACCTGACCAATCTCTGACCTCCCTGATGTTCTACTATGAACTACTCGTTGAGTTTTCCAATGCTTTCTGTTGAAACATTTAAGTGACATTACTCTTCCCTTATCCAAAATGGTGTTGTGTATTTTTACGGTATTCTTCTCATTTAACAATGAGAACAGGATCTATTTTATTGTTAGATGTTAATTAACAGCACCATTCTTGGAATATAATATTATATTCTACATGCATATTGATTTATTATAAAATAATTTTACAAACCTAGACAGACATTTTATGTGTAGGGAGGGACAATCTTATTGTAATATTTTCTAACAAATTTTCAAGTACATGTCACTTATATTAGGTAATTTAACATGGAGTCCAATTTTTTAGAGTGATATTGTTACTTTCTCCCAACTAATCATCCGAGTTCTACTTTCCCATTCTTTACAATAGCTTTAAACATTATTTCTTTTCTGCCTTATGAGCAGGTATTTTTGTCAGACTTCAATTAGTATAGCTCTTAAAAGTAGCTTTATTGCAATACAGTGGCGTTGGGGAGGCCAGCAAACTTAGAGCTGGCTCTTCTAAGGGAAAGCAGGAACAAAGGCATTAGGAACACAGCTGACTTCCCTTCTTCTATTTCCCTCTCATGTTACTTTTGTGATTCCATTCCATTCTCCTGTTCCTTCATGGAGTTCTGATGAATGTCCAAAAGTTTTTATTACTCTTATCTCTATATAGTTTTTTTTTCCTTCTGATTTTACCCCACACAGGTATATTTGAGGCATGCATGGCTTTGATGAAAACAAAATTTACAAGTTTTGTTGAGGGCAAAAGCCATGCCCTGCTAGCCTTTCCAACTATGGCCCTTCACCCAGTGCCTCCCACTCAGTAGGAAGGTAGTATCTGTGGCAGAAATGATGAAAACGGAAACACAGGGGGTTAAAATACTTTGGCCAATATTGCACAGTTGGATTGAAACCTGAAGGCATCAGACTTCAAGGTATGTGTGCTTTTGGACACATTATTATCAATCTACGACTTTTCCAATAATGGACGATGCCTTTATCTTTTCAATGTTGCACAAAAAAATGGCTGAAAACTCCATAAAGAACTTTTAAAAACTAAGAGTTTTTAAATACATCATACTCAAGCTATCCATGTCCTAAAATCAGATCTGATATTTAAAAAGTATAAAAATAAAACTTAGCATTTCTATATTTAAATTTCTCCATTCATTGAAAAATAATGCTCTTTTTATGAGTTTAAATGTGTGGTTATACTAAGATCTGGAGAAAAACAATCAAATTTGGCCTTATTGGAATAAAATATTCATTTGAGCATGAATGCTTTGATAGTAACAAATGAAATGCCAGCAAGTACCTAGATGGTTATAGGTTTTTGTAGTAGGGAATCTTGGATTTAAATTCCAAAAATGAATCACCATAATTTTTGATAATTTAATTGTATTATTCTAACCAGTTTTCTGGTGCAAACAAGACTGATATTTAAATGTGTGTGTGTGTGTGTGCATGTATTTATTTATGCATGTGCTTTTGTGTTTTTGTCCATGTGTGTGCATATGTCTGTCCATGAGTGTGTATTTCTGTGGGTATTTATGAGTAGACAATGTATGGCTTTTGTGAGATTTACTAAATACATTTGTGAATGCTAATGCTGAATCCAAAGACAGAAAGTATTTAGTATTTGAATTGTTAGACCAAAGCAAATTGTTTAGTTTAAGTTCCCTTTATGTTCTGGGCTCTCTCTTCTTGGTGATTCCCTTTGGGGCTGTGCTAATGATGTCCTTCAGTTCCCACACTATTCCTAACACACTAGAAGGAGGTCAAGTGTTCTTGCTAAGCACTGTGGGCACTCAATGGGGGTCTATACTTGCAGGAATGGAGAAAATAGGAGCAGTCATTTTCTGTCATTATCTGGCATATACTAGGATGTTCAGAGGTGAATAGGGTCAGCAAAGTACCCCTGCTAAGACAACTCAGACTAGCACTTTGCTACATGAAATCTCTTTTTTGTAATAAAAATATTCCTTTATGAATTGTAGGAATTCCTTATTAACTGCTAACCATCCTGATAGATTAATACACATATCTTAATATAGTTTTATTGGACAGACACTTAAAATGAGACTACTAATAAACATATGTATAAATCAGTACAAATATAAACATGTAATTAGTGAAAATTGTCTTTGTCATTTTATTCAATCAAAATAAAATTCTTAGAGTTTAATGTTTGTATGCTAAGAAACACTGCTATTGTGTGTACTTTTTGAAGACATCTAAAGGCATGTAATATGATTATAATAAAAAATTTCACAATTTATGGAATAGTTAATAAATTTTAAAACACATTGATTCTTTTACTTCTTTGATTTATCTCCCAGATCCCATGTTGTTATCTATTGCTAAATAACAGTAAAATAATGAAAATCTGCCAAGTCAGATATTAGGGAGGGATATCCTCTTTGTGTCTAGCAACCATAGGAGACTATAGAAGTAGAAAAATGTCTCAAGGCTAAAGTAGTAATTGATGCTACTCTTGAGGGAGTCCTGAGCCAACGGCTTGTGGCCTGAAACACTGATAGAAGAGTGCAGAGGAATGAGGATTAAATAGTGCCTTTGATTCAGACTGATAAATGTGACTCCTTTTTCACTCTGCAGAGATACCTAAGGGAAATCGCTGCCTAGAGGATAATTAATAGTAAAGGTGACAGTTAGGGTAAACAGTCATCCCTGATGGAAGAAGATGCAGAGATCTACAGCGGGGTCCCAGACAGAGCTCCAGGAGCCCAGTCGATGAGAGAGAGGAGGGATGCTATGAGCAAGAGATATGGAGACCATGATTGGAAAAAGTACAGAGACATTTAGCCAAACTAGTGGAAACACATGAACTGTGGACCAATAGCTGAGGAGCCCCCATGGTACTAGATTAGTCCCTCTGGATAAGCGAGACAGTTGTTTAGCTTGAACTGTTTAGGGGCCCCCTGGCAGTGGGATCTGGACCTGTCCCTAGTGCATGAGTCAGCTTTTTGGAGCCTAGTGCTTATGGTAGGACATTTTATGCAGTCTTGATGCAGGGAGGTGAGGCTTGGACCTGCCTCAACTGAATGTACCAGGCTCTGTTGACTCCCCATGGGAGACCTTGCCTTGGAGGAGGTGGTAATGTGGGTTGGGTTGAGAGGGCAGAAGGAGGGAGAACAGGGGATCTGTGGTTGGTATGTAAAATGAATAGAAAATCTCTCTCTCTCTCTCTCTCTCTCTCTCTCTCTCTCTCTCTCTCTGAAAAAAAAAGAGTAAAGGTGAGTAGTTTGAGATGAAATACTCATCACTTTTCTAGATCAAATACATGACAAAGGTCACTTAGAGAATGAAGGGTTAATTTTGGCTAATGGCTCAAGGCTACAGTTGATCATAGCATGGTATGTATGACGTCAGGAACTTAAGACAGCTGTCACAGTGCATCTAAAGTCAGAAACACACAGAGAGAATGCAGGTGCTCGGCGGCTGCTCTTACCTACTTTACTCAGCCCAAGACCCCAACCATTGGGATGGTGCCCACCACACTCAGGTTGGGTTTTCCACACTCAGTTAAATCTCGCTGAAAATGCCCTCACAGACACTTACACACGGGATTGTAATTCAAAATCTCATTTAGTTAACAATCCAGATTAACCATCACAGAGCATAAACATGTGAAAGAGAACATGTCATAAAGTCTGTGTCCTTGAGTGCAATTTCCAGCAGAGGTCCCAGTGGGCTGCTGTGTACCATGGTAAGTGTGGGAAAGACAGGGCCTTCCATGACTGTGTTCAACAAACTCTCACAGTCACAGACATGAAAAATTACATTCAAGTTTTTATTCAGAGACTGGACTTCTCATATTGTTATAATATCTGTGATCATATTCATATAAATGCCAAAGGAACATATCAATCAAGTGAATTCTATAAGAGGGAATATATTAATGTTTATCAATTATCCTAATGTTGAAATAGGAAGGATTTATAAATTTAAACTAATTATTTTTTACATTATGTATCAATATTGTTTACACTGGATAATTTAGCCACTTTTAAATAATATGCTTGTGGAAATACTGATGGCAGATGGGATGTTTTCTTCAAGCCCACTGGCAGAATCGCATAGTTTTAGCAAAACAACAATTAATATTTTATAATCATGAATAACTTTCATTCAAGATAAAATGTACAGAATGGATTAAACATGGAGGCTTTCAAAATGCAGACTTTAGAACAGTCTAAATGGCGATCTTAAAGTTGATAAATATCAATTTTATTTTCTACAAATTTAAACTATAAAATTATTATAAATAATTGAAATAAAATATGAAAAACTATTACCATATATATTCACATATAGTGTTTTCCCAAATAAATGTTAACAATAAGACAAAATGTACCAAGTGTGTATCTATCCAAAGTTCTGAAACTACCTGCCAGCTATTAATCCAGAAAATGCTAAACTCTGTAGTGGTAGGGGTGAGAACGTAAGTGGCCTCCTACTTGTTTATATTTTTTGACCTAAAAAAATTTTTGAAAAAGCAGTTTTACTACTTTTGGGGGCTATTTTAGTACCATACAGTTCTCAAAGAGTTCACAATTATGACATGAGAACTGTTGACCTATTTCTGAGGTCTAGGAAGAGGTTTGCCTAATCATTCCTCTCTGAAGGGGATATAATTTGTAGAATTATGCCATTACAGGATCAACATGAATTTTCACACTGTTGTTTAATTTGCTCTTGGCAAAAAGGGCCATCAGTCTTGAGAACAATATAAACGATCATACTTGCAGTATAGATGGTCTTCTCCGTACTTAGAACTACATGGATTTATTTCAGTAGTATGCAGGATGTTTTCACTTAATGCAAAATTTGTATCAGTCTTTAGATATTAGATGTTAGTTTTTTTTTCTTTTTTGTAACTTTCTTCTCTCATACATCACAGTTTCCCTCCCTCTAAACCTCTCAGTCCTTCCTCCTACCTCTTCTCTCCCCCAGATCAACTCCTCCTCTATTTCCCTTAAAAAAAAAAAAGAGCAGACCCCACCCCACCCGCAGGGATATCTTCTGAACATGACCTAACAAGATACAATAAAACTGGGCACAAACCCTATATAAAGGCTGGACAAAGCAACCCAGTAGAAGGAAAAGAGTCCCAAGCACAGGAAAAAAGTCAGAGACCCCCCCCTCCACTCCCATTGTTGGGAGTCCCACAAGAACACCAAGCTACACAACCATAGGTATATGCAGAGGACTTAGGTCAGACCCATACAGGTCCATGTTTGTTTGATTCAGTCTCTGTGATCCCCTATGAACTCTGTTTAGTTGATTTTGTGGGCTGTATTTTTCTGGTGTCCTGACCCCTCTGGCTCATACAATCCTTCTTCCCCCTCTTCTGTGGGGTTGTTTTAAAAATGAAAATGTTTTTGACCTTGAAAACCTGTAAATGATTTTATAATTTAGGTGTGTACTCATCCTACTTTAAGCGAATATGATAAGGAATATAACTATCACAATGTTCGTTGGAAAGTAAGAAAAAAACTTATTTTTCTCCTTAGGATTAGAAAATATTTTATTTATGAAGTAACAAATGATTTCAACCTTGAAAAACAGTTAAGCTTTTACAGGAATTGGAAATTGAAGAAAGTCATATAGAATATTGGCTAAAAAAAAAAAAAAA
>CABHPH010094031.1:2504-32206 GCA_902168325.1 Peromyscus nudipes | reverse complement strand
TCCATCCATCCATCCATCCATCCATCCATCCATCCATCCATCCATCCATCCATCTATCCATCTATCTCTCTATCGTCTACCTATCCATCCATTTATCTGTGTGCATGCACATGCCACAGAGTTCATGTGGACAACTTTGAGGAGCCAGTTCTGTCTTTCCACTATGTATGTGGGTTCTGGCCATCAAACTCTAGTCATCAGACTCTGGTGAGCGGTCACCTGCTGAGTCTTCTCACTTGCCCTCAGCACCCTCCCTTCTCTGTACTGTAACCTTAGAACTCATCTACATGTGTTCTTTGTTCAGGGATCACTGTTGCCTTGTGATGAGTGATTTAAATTAGTGAATCAGTTGTGTCCAGTCTTGATTATTTCAGATGAGAGGATCAGTCTAGCTCCTGTTACTCTAATTAAATGCCTATTGTTTGTATCTCCCCTAAGGTGAATTCCTCAATGATTTATTAGAGGAAAGAAGTAGTCTGCTAAAAGAAGTAAGGTGTAAGGTTTGGATCTGTTTGTGCATGCACACTTGTGAGCAGATAGTGGAGAGCAAGTGTAGGAGAATTGGGTTGGGAATCCACATGTTTGAGTGTTAATTCCATCCCTTCCTTCACTCTCTATGGGTGGCCATGTGTGGTGGCTAATCTTGATGGTCAGCTTGACATACCTGGAAAGAGGGAACCTCAATTGAAGAATTGCTCCCACCAGAATGGCCTGTGGACATACTTGTGGGGCATTTTCTTGATTAATGATGGATGTGGGGAAGCCTAGACCATTATGGGTAGTGCCATCTCTGGGCAGTCGGTAGTGGCTCATGTCTTTAATCTCAGCACTCAAAAAGCAGAGTCAGGAGAATCTCTGAGGCCAGCCTGGTCTACAGAGTAAGTTCCAGGACAGCCAGAGCTACACAGAGAAATCCTGTCTTGAAAAAACAACAAAAACAAAACAAAAAGCCATCTAGCACGAGCTAGCGAGTGAGCCAGTAAGTGGAGAGTTTCTGTTTCTCCATGGGTTCTGCTTCAGTTTCTGCCTGGACTTCCCTCGTTGATTGATTGTGACCTGGGGGTTATAAGCTGAAATAAAACCCTCATTCCCCAGCTTGCTTTGATGTTTTATCACAGCAACAGAGAAGCAAACTGGAGCAGCATGAAACCAGTGTTCTGAGTATCCCTCTCTGCATATGTAAGATAGGTTGCTCGACACAGCTGCTATAATGCGTTTGAATAAGCTGCGTGAGCCTCAGAATAATTTATTTTAGTCTCTCTTGGTATTAAAACAAATATCTAAACATTTCAGGCTGCTGCTTTTCTCGTTGGGCCCCACCAAGGAGGGTTGGCTGGCACATCTGTTTGGTTATGAGAAGGACTTGGAATAAGCTGCAGGAGACAGAAAAGGAACCTATTGATCATCCCAGGAAGGGCCAGAGAACTGCAGCTCCTGAGCTCCCTCCCTCATTTTCAACTGCAAGAGGAAATACTGTATGCAGCCCATTGGAGTGGCTACTATTCACCACCACTTTAACAGACCAAGCCTCAGGTTACTGGACCATTTAGATATTTGGTTGGTTGCCTTCAGTAGCAATATTCACTTACATGTGTAACATGACCTTATTTTAGGAGCGTGGGGTCTATTTTTGGTGGATAAAACAGATAAGGAGCCTTCCCTTGTGCAACTAACTTGGCAGAGAGCTATGTGATTTGCCTTTAAAAAATTCATATAGTTTTGGAATTAAATTCCTGAGATAGTACTCTGCTGCATGTTGCTGGCAGAGAGAAGCAATGTTTGTGAGTTCCCTGTGTTTTATGATAACAGCCTAGATGAACAGGCAAATCTGAGTCACTCTAGCCGCTGAGGTGTTCTCCTCTTAGGAGTGGCTGTGGAAGATGTTGGGCAACGCTCTTGTGAAGCATTGGGTATATCTCTCCATCTCTGACTGTGTTGGTGGTACAAGTGTGAACTGCTCAAATCACTTTCTTATTTTAGGTCAGGGAACAATGTAGGCAGACTTTTCTTTCCCACCCGCCAGTTCCCAAATAACTGACACGGAGACTTAATATTAATTATAAATGCTTGGCCAATAGCTCAGGCTTACTACTAACTAGCTCTTACAATTTAAATTAACCCATTTCTATTAATCTACATTCTGTCACATGGCATTACATCTCTTTCATCTTGCATCTTCTGTTTCCTCCCTGGGTCTCTGGCAACTCCTCTGACTCTGCCTTTCTTCTTCTTCCCAGTGTCCTTAGTCTGGTTTTCCCACCTAACTTTATCCTGTCTAGCCATTGGCCAGTCAACTTCTTTATTAAACTAATCACAGCATAATTTACACAGTGTACAGAAGGATTATTTCACAAGAGAACAACACCAAATTATTGTGCAGAGTGTCTGTCTTACCAGATGCTAGGGATTCTGGCTTCATGGCAAGGAGATTGTGTTTTATGTTTTAGTGGTGGAGTATGTGGCTTACACTCTGTTGATGTCCTTGAAAAGGATTTGGGAAGTACCTTTCACACTCTTGGCTATTGTACAAATCACATTTAATCACATTTTTAAGGGAAATTGTCTTATGTATTTTTCTTTGACCTATATTTTCATTGGGAGTGAAAACTTTTTTTAATTTAAAATCTTAGCCATTTGCTACAGTATTTGCTAATGGGGGAAGGTGGCAATGCATCTATTTGAAATCAAGTGGCCTTACTCTTCCTCCAAGTCCACCTAACTTCTTCCAGAGCACTAGCAGTGACAAACTAGAACACAAATTTTGTGATGGATAGCTTTGAGTTTCTGTGATCAGGTGTCACAGAATTACCATGGGTTCTGTGGAGACAGGTCTTGGTCTGAAGGAGGTAGCCTGAAATAAAAGGGCTGCAAAGTGAGGGCATAGTAATCTTTTATTGATCCTGGATGCCTTTTTTTTTTCTTTTAAAGCACCTACCTATTCTTTTTTTTTTTTTTTTTTTGGTTTTTCGAGACAGAGTTTTTCTGTGTAGCTTTGTGCCTTTCCTGGAACTCACTTGGTAGCCCAGGCTGGCCTTGAACTCACAGAGATCCACCTGGCTCTGCCTCCCGAGTGCTGGGATTAAAGGCGTGCGCCACCACCGCCCGGCAGCACCTACCTATTCTTGCCTCGTATTCTCTGTATGCAACTATACATTGTTAGCTCAATTCTGCCAAGATATTTAAGGTTGAGAGAGAAATAAGTGAAGCAAATACTTGATGTGGTGGAGTGGTACATTAAAATTCTCAGATTCCGTGATTTGTGCCTGAGTAGCGACAAGGCTTGAAGGCTGTACTTTTTTAATTGTGAAAAGAAGAAATTCCTTTCCTGCCGTCAAATGTTGGGAGTTCTCTGCTGTTGAGCTACCGTGTGTGTTCGAAACTAAACTCAGAACCTTCTGAACGAAAAGCCAATGTGTTTAACCACTGAGCCATCTCTCTAGCCCTGGCAATCTCTGCTGCATGTAATTAAATGGTTCTCAATAGATTTTCTTGGCATAAATAGATTTACTAGATTTTGATGAACAAACTTATTTATTTTCCTCTTTTCTGTTTTTTATTTTTCAACAGAGGGTTTGTGCAGCCTTGGCTGTCCTGGAACTAGCTCTGTAGACCAGGTCGGCCTTGAACTCACAGAGATCTGCTTGCCTGTGCCTCCTGAATGCTAGGATTAAATTGTGTGCCACCACCACCCAGCAAACTTACTTATTTTCAGTTTATTAGTTTACACCACCCAGCAAACTATTTTCAGTTTATTAGTTTATATAACTTAGAAACATTTGAAGTTAGAGCTCTTTATTTTTATTTTGCATTAGTAAGTGTATTTAGTGGTTTATGATACATTGATTACTTTTCTCTGATTAGACTTTAAAGATTGTTTTGGTTTCATGAGCTTTTTTTAAAGTTTTGATTGATATGTAGGAATTATGGATGATATCATATAATACTTATGTTTTGGCTGACATCTGGAAACTACTGGTGATGTCATAAAATTAGAGAATTTTTCAGTGAAGGAGGGAATTAACATCATCTGGTCTACCTCTTTTGTCTTATAGTTGAGAAAGTTGACTTCTAGAAGATGGCTCAGGAATTGAGTGCCAAAGGCCATTCAACCACTTAGTCTCAGAGCCAGGAAAGGACGTCTGTACTGTAATGCTGCTTTAGTTCCTTGCCACAATGTTACTTCTGTTTTCTTATTTTAACTGATTACTGGCATTTTTAAAAAAACAACTTTTCCTTAAAATCCATCTTTGGTGTAGTTGATTTTTATCAATAGCCAGCTCTTCATGTATCTGGTGTTGAATGCTGCAAGCACGCTAGGTGGAGGAGGTTGTCCGCCATTCGAGCAGCTCTTAGAGTTGCTGTCTGTCAGGGCTGTGAAGGTGGCGCTCTCTATAAAGGGAGATTTCGTCACTGAGGTGCACTTGCCAAGAGTGACAACATTGGGGAACCTGTAGTTAACTGTCAGAATCATGTATTTGGAAAAGATTTAATTGGTGGATTATTAGACTTTGTACTAAGCTGGGCAGGTGACCCAGGAATGAAATTTGGGACTTAATACTGTATCGTGAAAAGCTTATTTTTCTTGATAGGGTCATGAGAGTTTTGCAGGAATAACTTAAAATTTTCAGCATCAAATATGGGTTGTTTAAAAATCAAATTATGAACAAGTGTTATCCTTTCTTAGGAGAGAGCAACATCCCTACTTTGCTGGAATTGGCAGCAAGAAACTTAAGTCTGGTTCATGTAGTTGAACAGTTGAAGTGTTTATCCTAAGTTAGAATGGCAATAGTCTGGTGTCGTGATGACAAACTGCTGCCTAGTCAGTTCATGGCTGGTGGCATTTGCCCTGTCTACCTCCACAGGGCCCTTTCTGTTCTGCCCGTTCTGCTTTCCCTGTCTTCTTCCCTCCTCTTTTGGCCTCCCTCCCCTTATATGGTAGAATTTCAGCTCTTGAGTCTCCTCTGAGTCTTCATAGTTCTGCTTATTTTCAAAGATATATCTCTTGTCTGTCTGTCTGTCTAGTTTGTGTGTGCATGAGTGCAGGAATTGGTTCTCTCCACTATGTGTTTTTTTGGGATCAAACTCAGGTCATCATTGGTGGCAGGTACCTTGACCAGCTGAACATCTCCACTGACCCAGTTCTATATATTTATCTAAGTGGATTCATACACAATGTGATGTTTTATCTGGCTATTTTCATGTAGCATAATGTTGTGGAGGATCACATATATCTTTTCATTCTGTTTTTAACACCACAATTAACTCTTCATCTGTTTGTGGACATTTGAGTTGTTTATACATTTTGGCTGTTATGAATAATGGTGCTGAGAACATGCAAGTACCCAGTTGGATACATGTTCAAGTTAGATATATACTTAGACTAGAATAATGAATCATTTTTGAATCATTTGGTAACACTGTTTAACTTTTTGAGGCACTGCTAGGCTATTTCAGTGACTGTTTTACATTCCTACCAAGACTGCAGTGGTCCTGTTTCTCTACATCTTTGCCAACTCTTGCTGTTTTCTGCTTTTTTGGTTGTGGTTATTCTGAGTATGAAGTACCTCATTTTCGTTTTGACTTCTGTTTCCCTAGTATTGAACAATGTGGAGCATCTTTTCATGTGGTCCTTTGTGTGGCTTCTCTGGAGAAATGGGTGTTCAAGTCCCTCGTCCATTTTTAGGTTGGACTGGTGTTCTGCTCTGTTGGTTTAAATGGCTGCCCTAATGCTAGAACTGTATATTAATTATCTTTTAAAACTTTTTGGGGTTGTAATCATAACAGTAGTCTTTAGTTGAATTGTGAGGCTTGTTTATCCAGAATTCTTGACCCTTACCAGGTGTGATTTGCAGGTATCATCTTCCATTCTATGTGTTGTCTTCTTTGTAATAGTGGGTTGTTTGTTTGTTTTTGCATAGAACTTAACATTTTTATGAACTTTGGTACATCTTTTTTCTTCCATTGCTTGTACTTTGGTACCCTATCTTAAGCAATCCAAGGTTATGAAGATATGCCTCTGTTTTTTTTTTTTTTTTTAAGAGTTTTATGTCTTTTAACTCTAAGAGTCTCTATTGTAGCATGAATCTTAAAAGAGTCTTATTAATAAAATCAAACCTGAAGCCAGGTATTGGGGTGAACGCTGGAAGATCAGAGAAGCAGAACAAGCCACATTTTCCTCACCTCGGTAATTCCTCAGCTGATCCTGTTTCCTCAGACTGGAAGCCTCTGATTCCTCATCCAAATGGATCTCAGCTGAACTGCTGCTAAAAGCCTAAAAGCTTAACCAGCTCTAGTTTCTGGTCCTCACGCCTTATATACCTTTCTGCTTTCTGCCATCACTTCCTGGGATTAAAGGCATGTGTCACCATGCCTGGCTGTTTCCAGTATGGCTTTGAACTCACAGAGATCCAGGCGGATCTCTGCCTCTGGAATGCTAGGATTAAAGGCGTGTGCTACCACTGCCTAACATTGTGGCTGTTCTGTTCTCTGACTCCCAGATAAGTTTATTGGGGTGCACAATATATCAACCACATTCTATATTTTAAGTCTTGTGTTTAGGTCATTGATCTATTTTGAATTAATCTTTGTATGTGGTATGAGGTAGGGTTCCAGTTTCATTCTTCTGACTGAATATCCAGTTATCACACCATTATCAGTTGAAGGAAAGTAGTCTTTCTCTGGCAGATGATCTTGGTGCCCTTATCAAAACTTGAGTCTTCAGAATTTTATAACTTTATTTCTGGGCTCAATTCTGTTCTGGTGGTTTAAATGGCTGCCCTTATGTTATAACCATACTATTATTACTGTTTTAAAAACCTTTTTGAGATTATAATTACATCATTTCTGCCTTCCCTTTCTTCCCCCTTAGCCTTTCCACATAGCCCTCTTTCTTCTCTTTCAAATTCATCGTCTCTTTTTTCCGTGTGTGTGTGTGTGTGTGTGTGTGTGTGTGTGTGTATATATATATATGTATGTGTGTATGTTCCTAAATACATAAATACAACCTGATCAGTCTGTATAATATTACTTTTATGTATGTTTTCTTTCTTTCTTTTACTTTTTTTTTTTTTTTTTTTTTTGGTTTTTTCAAGACAGGGTTTCTCCATGTAGTTTTGGTGCCTGTCCTGGAATTCACTCTGTAGACCAGGCTGGCCTCAAACTCACAGAGATCTGCCTGGCTTTGCCTCCAGAGTGCTGGGATTAAAGCTGTATGCCACCGCTGCCCGGTTTATGTATGTTTTCAAGGCTGACCATTTGGTATGGAATAACCAGTTGGTGGGCTTGTCCTGGGGAAGACTATTTCTCTGGCTCTCAGTATTCCTTTGTTGCTTACAGTTGTTTGTGTAGAGTTGAGGCCTCGTGAGCTTTCTCTTGTCCGCTTTAGATGTCTCTTGTTCTTGTTCAGCTCATGTTTAAGCAGCCATGTTGGTGAGACTTTATGGGTGTGGATTCTAACATTCTCGCAGCAAACTTTCTGTCTCTCTGGTTCTTGCAGTCTGTCCTTCCCCATCTCCACAATGATCCCTGAACCTTAGTTGCAGGAGTTGTGTTGTATATATGTCTGTTGGGACTAGGCTTCACAACTCTGCATTTTGATTGGTTGTGGCTTTCTGTAATAGTCTCTTTCTGTTGTAAAACAGAGAAGTTTCCTCGAGGAAGGGTGAGGACTTGTCTGTGGTTATAGGACAAGCATTTAGAATATGATTAGGGATGATGCTGGCTTAGTGAAGCGGCAGTTGTAGGTTCTCCTCCAAGATCGATGACTTCACTAGCCCTGGGTAGTTGGCTAGTGCCAGGAATGATTTCCCTCTTGGTGAACAGGTCTTAAGTCCAACTAGAGAGTGTTGGTTACTACCAAGGTATGTGTGCCTTACTGCACTGTTTTGATCCAACTCGCTTTGTAGTGAGTTTTGAAGCTATGAAATGTGAATCTTCTATATATGTGCCTTTTAAAGATTATTTTGACTATTTGGAGCAACTTTGCAATTCCATATCCATTTGAGGATCTATTTTTTTTTTTTTTTTTTTACTTCTGCATAAAAGGCAGGTGGAATTTTGTAGAGATTGCACAGACTCTACATTTGGGCTACATTGCCATCTGACTAACCCTCTTGTCTTCCCAACCATAATCATGAGATGTTTTTCTGTTTATTTAGTTCTTTCAGTGTTTTGTATTTTTTAATTTAGTCTTATTTCTTTGGTTATATTGCTTCCTAAGTGTTTTATCCTTTGGGATGCGGCTATAAATGGAATTGGTTTCTTAATTTTCTTTTGGAATCATTCTTTGAGGAACTAGCTCTTATCATGCATTCTATCTTTCCTTCTGTTGTTTTGCCCCAGGATGGCGACTCGGAATCCGCTTCTCTTTTGTTGTGTGATCTTTACTTTATATGACCTTATGCCCTTTAGTATTGGAGTCAGAAGACCTCTACAAAGTGATCCCCAAAGACTTTATTCTCTAAATCCAATTTTTTCTTATTTACTTTCCTTCATCCCCCAAAAATATCAGAACCTATTCTGATTTTCTTTCAGCTATTCCTCTGTGCATCATGATGGTCCCGGTTTCTAGGACTCTTTTCTAAAGGCACATGTTGGGGTAACTAACCTTTAGACTCATCCTCTTCTTGTTCTGACCCAGCACTGAGCCTTCCATCCACTGCCTTTCCTGGTTCCTGATCTTCCTGTACTTAGGGCTGGCAATGAAACTGGCTCACTGATGTACTGTGGAATGTGTTATTTTCCTGTCTGCCTCAGTACTACTCCTTAGTGTCCATTTGAGCTGTTTGATGCATGCCCCACCATTCTCCATAGTTATATCTGCCAGCCCCTATCCCTGAGCTCAGTCTGCATTTAATTACTGTGGTTACCGTTGAAGCATTGATAATTGGTAGCAGTTGGAAAGGGGTATTTTGTATTATCTTCACTTGTCTTTTTTCCCCTTTGAGTGTATGATGGGAAAAGAAAGAAAAAGGAGATTAAACCTAGAAATATAAAGTATGTTATTCCCTATAAATTTAATATTTGTCAGAAAATCAGGATAAAATTGTTTAAAATTCTTTTTACTTTTCCTAATTTTATTTCCTGGATGTCAGTGCAAAACATAGTCTTTATTGACCATTTGGAAAATATATGTTCATGAAGAAGAAGAAAATAATAAACATTCATTACCAGCTTTTGGTAAATAATCTTTCTAGCTTGTTTCCTACATTCTTGTTTTTCTTTTTGTGGGTGAGCACTTATAAAGGTGAAGAATGCAGATAGATTGTACTTTATAACCTATAAGTGTTTTCTGCCTCTGTGCCTTCTTCTTACCCATTGCTGACCAAATTGTGGCCTGTACATTTTTCTGCCTTAAGAAATTGATTGTTCATCTCCTTATAACTGATAACTTTTAAAATTAGAAAAAATATTGCTATTTTATAACTATGGGAAAAGATGTGGCACCAGTGTGGAGGTCAGAGGACAGCTCTCTGCTCTCCACTGTGGGATCTGGGTACTGAATTTAGATGACTAGACTTGTTCAGCAAGTGCCTTTACACACTAGGCCATCTCATCAGCCCAACATTTTGTTGTTTTTGTTTTTATTTATAAACTCTGTCTTGTATAGTCCAGACTAACTAAAAGCCTGGTAAGTAGCTGAGATGCCTTGAACTCCTGCTGCCTCCACACCCAATTGCTGGAGTTACTAGTGTGTCACCAGCCTGGCTGCTGATAACTTTATATAACTGTCTTGTGGGTGATTTGAGAGGAGATGATTTTAAGAGTGTACCATCTTGACTTGTGCCTTAATTATGGCTATACTAATTATAGATGTGCATGTCTTCTGTTCTCTGTATACTAATTTCATACCCCAGTTATACTTAACATTGGGTTCTCTATATGTTTAGAAATGCTTTACATTAAAAAATATTTATTTTGATTGATGTGTATGGTTGTCCACATGTGTGTATGTGCTCCATGTGGGTGCAGTGCCTATGGAGACCAGAGGAGGGCATCAGATCCTCTTAAACATCTGATCCACACCCACAAGGCCCACAGAGAGCTAACTGGAATGGTATAAGCTTTTGAAGCCTCAAAGCCCGCCTCCAAGTGACACACCTCCTCTAACTAGGCCACACCTCCCAATCCTTACATTTCCACCAACTGTGGACTGAGCATTCAAATATATGAGACTATAGGGGCCATTCTAAACCACCACAGAAAGTAATTGGATTTTGGTTTTAGTGACTTGCTAAATGCTATATGCATATTTCTTAAAATGTTTTTGAAAACCTTTAATTTTTTTTTTCTAGTTTATAGTTCATAGAAAACATAAACTCTTTTAGATGAGTCTCAGGATATTGTCCTGGCTTTCCTGGCGTGGAACTCATTATGTAGGGTCTACCTGCCTCTGCCTCCTAAATGCTGGAGTTAAAGGCATGCACCACCATGCCCAGCCTTCAAAGAAAACTTAAGGAGAAAGAAAATAATAAAGGGTACATAAAAGTCACTCGTAATACACTATTTATAACCAACTACTTAGTGTATTCTGATACTCACTTTCTTTAAAAAAGTGGAACATATATAATATACATATTCATATATATTTGATTTCATGGACATTTATTGAACACTTTTAGGGTACTAGGCATTTTTGAAAATTTGCTGAATATTGTTTGCATCTCGCCTGTTTTCCCTTAGGGTTAAATTCTGGACAAAACTGAGTTTATTACACTGTATTTGTAGGAGCCCTGCTCATCGTGTCAATCTTTTCAGAGTTTTTTAGTTTAGTCTTCCCTCCCTCCCTCCCTCCCTCCTTTCTTCCCTCCTTCCCTCTACCATAGAGTTACTTTGTGTTGCTGGGACCAAAAACCTGATGGAAGCAGGTTGAGGAAGGGCAGGCTGATTTGGCTTTGCATTGCTGAGTCCAGTCTGTCCTGACAGGGAAGGCATGGCAGCAGGAGGTGGGCAGTGATTTGTCCACAGGCAACAGACAGGAAGCAGAAAAGGCAGGCTGGAAGCCAGTGGCCAGTACCTCTAGAGGCCTGCACTTAGTGACCTACTTCACCAGCCCTGAAGGCTCCCTCCACAGCTTTCAAAATAGAAGCATTAGCTGGGGACCTAGCATTTAAAGCATGAATTTGTGGTAACAGACCAGACTCAGACCATAACAGGTGTGTAGTATATTGCATGGATGAACGGGGATGGATTAGATGGAAAGGCCATAATCCCTGGGATACCACCTCAGATGGTCTTCTACAAAGAAAGTCATGTTTAGAATCATTGTTTTCTTACAGATGTGACTGTGGTTTATTAATCATTGCTGTCTTGCTAGGAATTTATATTACTTGTAAGTTTATAGTCACAAATTGCTGCCACACCCCGTCTAACATTCAGTGTTATATTTAAAGAACATAAGCATTTCTGTTATAATATCAAACCCACTCCTAAGAAAACTTTCAAGAGTGCTTATTCACTAAAAATAACGGGATTATGGTGAAAAGGAGGCTCAAGGCAGACCACTCAAGACTTCTGCTATTTCAGACCAGAGAGCACTAACAAAAGCATAATTGGTACCTTATGAGGTGAGGTGGGTCGCCTGGGCAAACCACTTTTTGTGGCTGAGGCTGCCTGGGAGCAGAGTAAAGCTATTCAAGTGAGAGGATGGAAATTGCAGGCCTGTGGTGGTGGTGAGCTGTGGCGCTGCCCTAGGAGTGGCACAGGGAAGTGCAGCTTGCTCTGCCGGGAACCACGCATAGGCCAGTCTGTGCTCCTCGGGGAGAGCGCCTTTGTGCAAGTACGCACAATGGAGCTGAAAGAGCCCTGGCTTGGCAGGAGCAGAGTTGGTTTGGGGGCTGTTGTCACTCAAATAGGATTCTCTTCCTGTCTCAGCCCCTTTGTTGTGTGTCAGGAACAGAGTTCCTTATTTCCCTAGGAAAACATTGGATGTTGAAATTTGGAAATCGATTACTTATAGCTAATCTTTTTCCTAAAGTTATTTGCTGGTGCTATCCTATTTTGTGATTAACAGTTTTTTTGAGATTAAAATGAGGTAAAAATCTTTGACTGTTGTCTTTGACTCCTCTCAGAAAATTTAAATAAACTCAGAAATGCATGGGCTTTATATGTTCAGTAGATTGAGCTTTAAGAAATGCAGAGAATGGCCAGGTGGCAGTGGTGCAGGCCTTTAATCCCAGCACTTGGGAGTCAGAGGAAGGTGGATCTCTGTGAGTTTGAGGCCAGCCTGGTCTACAGAGTAAGATCCAGGACAGGCACCAAACCAAGTATACAGAAAAGCCAAAAAATAAAATAAATAAATAAATAAAAAAATAAAAATAAAAAAGAAAGAAATGCAGAGAATGTAGCTCAGTGATAGGGCCTTCCACAGGCTAAGCAAGTACTCTGAGTCCAACCTGTAGCAGCAGCACTGAAACCAAACCACACACACACACACACACACACCCCACCCCACCCCACCCCACCCCACCCCACCCCACCCTACCTCAGGACTGGAGAGGTGACTCAGTTGTTAAGAGCACTTACAATTCTTGCAGAGCACCAATGCCAGGAGGCTAACAACTGTCTATAACTCTAGCTCCAGGAGACCCAACACCCTCTCCTGGATTCTGCAAGCACCTGCACATGTGCACATACCCTCACCCCCACCCCCAAGTTAAAAATAAAATAAATTATTTATATACAGCCTTGTGACCTAGACTCAAGTCAAGATATTGAACATTGCCATTATCACAGGAAGTTCCCTATAATCTCCCTGTCTCCCATCCCTCTTTCTAGATGACCATGGTTGGGAGTTGTTTCACTATGAATTAGCGTTGTATGTTCTAGAAGTTTTATCTAACTAGACTCAAATAGTTGATATTCTATATTCTCATTTGTCAAGTTTCTTTCACCCTAAGAAGTCCATCCTTGTTACAAAGTTTGATTTTTATTGTAGAGTAGTATTCAATTGTTGAATGTTAACAATTGGGATCAAGTTCAAACATTTACATTGTTTCCACTTCTGCTTATTAGGCATAAAGGGCCTATGAACATCTGTACGCAAGTGTTTTGTGGATACAGTGTTTTCATTTCCTTTGCATAATCACCTCAATTGGAATGGATGGTCACAGAGCAGGTGTGTGTATAATTTGTAAGCAACCGTTAGCTTTTCAAAGCAGTTGAGCGATTTTTTTCATGCTTGCCAGCCAGCCTTGCCAGAGTCAATTGTAGTTATTCTCTTGGGTGCTAATGGTTTTCATTGTACTTCTAACTTTGTTCTTCTGAAGATTAGTGATGTGTTTTAGCACCTCTTCACATTTTCATGGCTCCGTGTCTCTTACTATGAAATGCACCAATCTCCTTTCTACTCATATAGTGTGGTTGAGAGCAAATTTTACTTAGGGCTTGAGAAGAGGCTTGGGCCTCTTCAAGCTCATTCCTTGTGGTTTCTTTGCACAGCTCTATCTAAAACATAGAATATCTTGGAAGAAGGCTAACCAGCATTTAAAGGGGCAGCAGATCTTTTCCCATAAGTGGAGTTTTCTCCTTAAAAGCACTTGTCTAGCACAAATTCTCCACTACTTGTTTTTCATAGCGTTTAGTAGATTTTCATCATATTCTATAACTATAATGACTATAATGTCTTGTCATTGGCAAGGACCCCTAGTATGAAATTGGCTAGGAGTGGGGACATCCTTACCTTGTAAATGATTTTAAGAATTTAAGAATTCACCATTGAGCATGCTAGCTATATGGCTTTGTAAATGTTCTTTACCAGACCAAGAAAATGTCTGTTCATTCATTATTTGTTGACTATTTTTTTATCAGTATAGGCTTTTAATCTGAGATGCCCTCAGTGTTTTGTTTCAGAACAGGGTCTCATGTTGCCCAGGTTGGCCTCAAACTTGCTAAAAATAACCAAGGATAACCTTGAACTCCTGACCCACTTGCGTCTGCTTCCCAAGTGCTGGGATTACTGGTGTGAGCCACCACACCTGCTTTTATTATTTTTTCCTTTTCTACTAATGTGGTGAATTCTGACTTTTTGGAAGTAATTTGGTTATGATATGCTTTCCCTTTCACATACTGTTGTATTACATTTGCTAGTATTTTGTGGAGAATGTTTGAGTGTGTGAAAAACATTGGTCTGTAGTTTTCTATTCTGTAATATTGTAATTAGTTCTTGGCTTTGTGCTGGCCTTGTGAGTAAGGAAATGATCTTTTCTCATATTTTCTGATAGTTATTAAAGATTGGTGTTTATCTTCTGTAATGTTTTAAATTCACTGGTGACTGGAGCTTTCCCCTTGGGTGGGTTCTTGATCATTTGGGGTTTTTAATTTGTATTGTCTTTTGGTAACTGATGTTACCAAGGATTTTCTATTTGATCTGATTCATTGAATTTCTTGTCATAACGTTCTTAGTAGTCTTTATATTTTTAACATCTGTAAGATTTGTAATGATATTCCTTTCTATTTCTAATATTGGTAATAGCATTTTATATCTTTTAAAGGCTATAACTATCTTCAAAGGGTAATTTTTGGCTTTATCTTTATAATTAATTTTTTGTTATATTTGACTAGAGAAGGCAGGCTACATGATATTTTTGTTGTTAAGAATTTTTTAAAATGTGTATGGTCTTAGTTTATGATTAATCTCCTTTTCATATTTCATAATTGTTCAAGTCATGAGTCCACTCTTTGGGTTCTGGGGGGCTGTTAGTCTGTGGCTATGGATTGTCTGTCTTCTCTCTTGGCTTTTGCTTTCTATGTAGAAAGCTTTGTTGCTATACAGTATCCTTCGTAGCTTTTGTGTATAGAGAATCCTAGTGTGAGTTTTATTAACTAATGAGTGAGTTGTTTCACCTTGAGTTCTAATTGTGTGCTGTCACTTTGTAATTGTGTGCTGTCACTTTGGCTTCATTTTTTTTTTTTTTTTTTTTTGAGACAGGGTTTCTCTGTGTAACTCTGGCTGTCCTGGAACTTGCTTTGCAGACCAGGCTGTCCTCAAACTCACAGAGCTCCACCTGCCTCTGCCTCCTGAGTACTGGGATTAAAGGTGTGTGCCACTACTGCCCAGCTTTTTTCTTTTTCTTTACTTGACACATATTTCTGAACTTTGTTTTAACCGTTTTTATAAATCTACCCAGACTAGCATATCTCAGGCTTAAGTGAATTTTTGTAAACATTTTATTATTGTTATGTGTATAGGTGTTTTGTCTGCCTGTGTGTCTGTACACTACGTGTGTGCAGTGCCCACAGAGGCCAGAAGAGGGTATTGAATGAAATGCCTGGGAATGAGGCAATGAACTGATGTGAGTTGCCATGTGGGTGCTGGCAATCAAACCCAGGTCCACTGAAAGAGCAGTCAGTACTCCAGCCCCTTAAATTGAAACCATGTATTATTGTGATTATTGATGTTTTCTTTGAATTCTTCTCCCCTTTTTTTGTCCAACCCTACATCCTCCTGCCTTCCTTCTGTCTTCCTCCACCTCCACCAGCCCCCACCTCGTTCCTTAGCATTTCCTGTCCTGTCAGCAGGAAGAGACTTCTGTACAGCTTCCAGCTTTCTCCTGCTGTATCTGGCATCCCATGCAGGATACATAAAATAGTGCCACTCAGATCTCATTTTTGACCTAAAGGTGTTATCAGATCTGAGTCAGAAATGAAGCAGCAGCGTTGACAGGTGAACTGTCCATGGCAGAGTTGTTGTTCTTTCTCTAGGTGATTAGGAAGTCTGAGGTATCCAGTTTGACCTCTTTCACACCACCCTTGAGTTTCAGACCTGCAATGCATGCTCAGTAAATGTGCAATTTCAGTTTCAGTCTGCCTGATCAGGTACTAGGGACGTTCGGACTAAACTTTAACAGTAAATCAGTTTAAAGGATGTTACTCTGCCATTATCCTTTCAACTCTTCGGTTCTTTGCCTGTCTCTAACACTTGCTAATATCTCCCTCTCCCTTTTGTCAACAGAGCCCAGGGCTCAAGTCCACTGCCTTGGCAGCACCAGTAATGAACTTAGTACCATTGTTCTATTTTCCTTCTGATTTCCTTTTTTTTTTTTTTTTTTAACCATCTTGTATTTTTTCACAAGAAGTTGACTTTTCATTGAAGGTAGTGATTAAAAGTTTGCTTCAGGGCTGGGGAGATGGCTTAGTGGTGAAGAGCACAGCCTCTTAGTGGTGGTGGCTCTCGAGCTTCTGTCACCCCAGTGCAGGCCGTCCCCCTCCGTTTTGACTTTCTAAGTCTGGGCCAGTGTTGATGAGGCAGGAGTGTTTCCTCTTTGGTGCTTCTCTGAGAGGCACCATATCCAGAAGGCCAGTGACTACAGGTGGTCGTGGCATGGCTGTCTCAGAAGGAGAGCTACTTCTTGGGTGCCAGTTTCTCTGTTTGTGAGCTGTGATGCTGCAGTGTCCTGCTTCCTGAGGCCACTCCCATGTCAGCTGTCTGCAGCGTACACATGTGCATCAGTGTTTTCTCGCTGCGCTGTACTGGTGTTTGTGATGCTCTGAAGACATTTGGATGGTTAACTGTTTTTTCATTTTTTTTCTAGGTCTTGATGCAGAACTTTACTATGTGAGAAATGACCTTATTAGTCACTACGCTCTGTCCTTTAACCTGCTAGTGCCCAGTGAGACAAACTTCCTGCACTTCACTTGGCATGCAAAGTCCAAGGTAAGAGCTGCTGGCAGACAGCATGACAGGGTCACCCAGTCTCCCTAGACAAGGCTGTCCCTGAGGATGGGCCTTCCTCTCCACCGAAGGGTCAGTGATGGTACACATGTAGCACTGGGTCTTTTCAGGTTTAGATCTTTTTTTTTTGTTGTTGTTGTTGTTTATTTTTTATTTTAAAAATTGTTATAAAAAGTCAAATTTGGGGGTTGGAGAGCTGGCTCGATATTTTCTGTTCTTATAGAGGACCAGGGTTTGGTTCCCAGCACCCACATGGTGACTCAGAACCATTCTATGAACTAGAACCTGTAACTCCATTCCGTGGGATCTAGCACCCACTTCTGGCCTCTGTGGGTACTGCACACACATGCTACACAGATAAATGTAGACAAAATGCTCCTATACGTTGAATAAACATAAAAGTTATAAAAATCAATTTTCCATCAGTCAGAGAGTGCCTTCCATTGCTAGACTGCTTTGTTTATTTTCAGAGTTCAGGTTTAGATCTTACAGATGCAGTCTTGAGCCTGTTCTGCTAAAACTTTAGATTTAGGTGGCTACCAGGTGGATGATCATCACATAGGACTGGGTCCTTTCAGGCCTTTCCAGTGGGATCTGGATCCAGCTCAGGAAGAGGACAGTTGGCTCTGATGATGACCCTGCTGTTACGGAGAAGCCATGTATGGTTGGAGAATGGGTGTGGGTGGGTATGTGGGGAGAAGTATTGCTGATCCAGACACAATTGATGACTTGAACATAGTTTTCACATTCACAGTGAAAGCAAGGTGTAGCACTGGCAGCCTCCCGCATGAACCACACTGAGCTCCAGTAACCTTAGAGATTGAACACAGGGACTTAGCAACTTCTTGCCTGGCTTATTCATTGGTGATTTCTTCACATCTCTGACAGCCTCAGTTTCTCCATCCCAAGAAATCTTACATCTTCATTTCCCAGATTTGCAAAATGAAATGGTTTGTACCATTTGCTCCTGACTCCCTGCCCATGTTTGCCCTTGAACTCTTTGAGAGTGCATTGAAAGCATTGTGTTCCTTGCTCCTACCTTAGACTGCAGGACATTGGTGTTATTTACATAATCAGAGTACAGGTCCCAGAATCAGGAAGTTTAGTGTTCTAAGTCCCAGCACTCAGAGCTCATCAGTTTTCTTCAGCATCTTTCTGACTAATGTCTCACTAGTTGATATTGCTTTAGTTTGTGTCAATCTGAAGTTTTGTTGCCCTGTCCATGTGTTTCAGCCTCAGAAATTATTGGTAGTGGGGAACCTGTCATGATGGAAGCTAGCTTGGAGGGATCTTCTATGAAAATATATATATATATATATATATATATATATATATATATATATGCTTTCAGGGTAAACACTAGAGGGGCCCAGTATAATTCTAATTATTCTAATATCTTGTAGATTTCTTTTCTTTTTTTGAGACAGGGTCTCACTCTATAGCTGTGGCTGTCCTGGAACTCAATTTGTATACCAAATTGGCTTTGGACTCATAGAGATCTGCCTGCCTCTGCCTCACAAGTGCTGGGATTAAAGGTGTACACCACTACACCTGACTAGAGCATGTTTTTAAACTATAGCTTTAGGCTTCTTCTTAATGATATTGTAGTTCCTAATTCTAGTTCTTAGATCATAGTATGTGGTGATTTTTAGCATGGTTGACTAGTTGCAGTTTGTTTATTTAAAAAGTTAATCATATGAGTAGGCAGTATATGGATATGGTACAAATTCCAGAGGCATGTAAGAGTATACAATGAAAGGAAGGTTTTCCACTGTTGTAGTAGCATGCTGAGCAAGCCCGTCCAAGATCTTGGTCCTCACCGGACATTATTGCCTGATTCTTGCCTCCTAAAGAAAGGTAGTGTATGTGTGTGTAGTGTGCATATGTACACTTAAATGCTTCATGCTTTTGTGTAGTGCAGAGTTCTGAGCAATGTGTCCTGGTAAAGGTCCTCTGTTCCTTCGTATTGATTTGTGTGTTTTCCCCCTTCAAATAACTTTTATCATATTTTCTTGTATAGCTGTGCTTTGATTTATTGATCATTTCCTGCCAGAGGAAACTGGGACCCAAGTTTGTGAAGAACTTGCTCAAGTGAGTTTGGAGGCTGAAGAAGCAGGAACTAGAGGTGACCGGAAGTGGCAGAGTCACCCGAGAGGACAATGTGCTATGGTGATGGGGTCTCTTGATCATTTGGCTCTGAGATGCAGTCATGAACTTTCAGAAGGAAGGCTGTCACTCTCAATTTCTGACACTCTATCAGAAACTCTCCGTTTGGACTTTTTAAGATCTTGCCAGAAGATGAAATACAGACTCCCTGATGTATCACTTGAACAGTACAGATGCTTTAACATCAGTTGTCCACATCAGAGCTTTTGATGGTAGTGTTTACTTGGCTGGTCTTGCCAAAGATTTTAGTTCCTCAGAGGCTGGAGCTGTGTGTGTCTTTTTCTTAACATCTGTGTCACGCGTGCCTTAGTGAGTGGTAGAGACTGTGTTAATTGTATTTTAAGATGGGAGTAGAGCTCTGGTATTGATTCTCTCACAAGAATAGACTACTAGGCGGTCTTAACAGATAATTAGTTTCTTGTATGTTCCAGAAAATTCCCCAGTGTTCAAGAAAAAACATGAACTGTGCCTGTTACGTGTCAGTAGATAGGCTTAAGCGCCAGAAGGCAGAAACATCCGAAGATGTGGCAGAAGACTCCACCACCCACTCTCCTTGGTCTCAGTCCAGGAGAGTGTGCAGGGAGCTTGTCAGAGCTCCAGCAGCAGCCTCTGGGGGCCGGCCTGCTGTGTCCCAGTAGAGCGAAGTAGCTGTGAGAAAGGCAGTTCTGGCAACTTGAGAGGAATTAAAAGGCTGTTGGACTGCAGGCAAGCATATTCACTTTAGATCTGTGTTCCAGAAGGAGACAGCTTTACTCATCATCTGCCTAGTCACATAGCCATGTGTTCCAAGTAAGGGAAAAATACCAAACATGTTTATTTTTTAGCTTACTCAAATATTTATAGTTCCTCTAGTAACTTTTCTGAAGTATTTTGGCTCATTTATTTTTCTGATAAACAACTGCTGTTCAGAGTATTTTGTTTGGTAGTCTGTGATGTAGTTTCTAAATAGATCTGTTTCTTCAAAGGTGATTGACAAGTGATGTTTCTTACAGATTAGTGCTTGCCAAAGTAGAGAAAATTGGATTTCAATAATTGGCAGTCTTCTCTGACTCAAAAACTACATTTAAAAATTAGGTACCCTAAGGACCCCAGTGGGAGGAGAGAGTTGCCTTGTGATGCTCCCCAGGTTCATTCAGCCTGTCAGAAGTGGTAGACAAAGGGTGAGCTTCCATGCGTCTTCCTGTGGTTTCTCTAAGCCACCATTGATTGTCCTCTTTTTTTTGGTTTTGGTTTTTCGAGACAGGGTTTCTCTGTGTAGCTTTGCGCCTTTCCTGGAACTCGCTTTGGAGGCCAGGCTGTCCTCGAACTCACAGAGATCTGCCTGGCTCTGCCTCCCAAGTGCTGGGATTAAAGGTGTGCGCCGCCACTGCTGCCGCCGCCGCCACCACCACCACCCCCCGGCTCACCGTTGATTGTCTTAGTGCTCTCCTCAGCCTCTCTCACCTCTGCTTCTGCTTCTGCTCCTCCTTTCTTTTCTCTTTCTCCCTCTCCCTGTGGCTACACTGAGATGCCCCTTGCCCTCAGCTCTGCCATTAGGGCCCTTCGACTCCTTGGCTGTGCCCAGTCTTTGCTTTCCTAGGTGTTTTGGTCCCTGGGTAGCTATTCCTCTGCTTATAACTGAGACTTTTAATAAAGGAGACTGAAAGATTTTGTGGGGGTTGTTCAAGAGGGACACTGCAGGGGATTGCTAGGGAGTAAGGAGTTTCTAGAAAAGCTATTAATGTCATGGACGGACAGAGAGGCAACAGTCTGGTAGGGGCCTCAAGGAGAGTTCAGGCCCTAGTCCCAGAGACTGACAGCATGGTAGGGTCTCTGGAGAGAGGCATCAGAGCCCATGTGATAAAGGCGGGGTCTTGTTTTCATATCTGAGGATGGAGTAAGTTCCAGAGCATACACCTATAGTCAGGTTCTCTGATTCCCAGGCAGGAGGCAAGGAAGGGAGTGGGGAGCAGCTTGTGGCACCAAGTAATTAACTGCTCAAGTGAGAGATCCTGGCCTGCCCCAGAGTGTTTTTTAGCTAGGAACTCACAGTGTCTCAGTAGGGTGCCTGTCTGTATCTATAAGAGGAGATTGCTACAGATACTGGCCTGAGGCTGGATTCTAGCATGGCATTCTGTAGAAACTTTGTGAGTTTGGTAAAAAGGGAAGCTCAACTCTGGATTTTAGATTTGAGGCTGTAGGGTTACAAGGTGGATATGCCCAGTAGATGGCTGGAGGGAAAGGAGAGTGAGAGACAAGTTGAGATCTCATTTGTGGCGAAATGGGTTGGAGTCTAGTGTATGGGGAAAAGGGTTTATCCTCTGATGAGGAGGCTGGAGCTTTCCTTGGAACCAGAGTGCAGAGTTCTGGCAGATCTGCCTGATGCTGGAAAGGACAAAAAAGAGTCCTCTGTGCTAGCTGAAAGTGAAGAAGGAGAAGGTAGCATGTGGTGCATCAATAAGAATGTCAGTGAGGTTGAAGAAGAGCAGCCATTGAGCACAGGACTTGGGGGGTGGGTTCTCATCATGTGTAAACACAGTTCTCCAGGATATCCCCCAGCAAGCTGAGCCGAGGGCAGTGGGGCTGCAGGGGCTGCCATCCAAGTATGTGGAACAAGGAGTGAACCAGCTGAAGGTGTCAGTGATGTCCGTGCTGGGACACAGGCTGTGGGAACATGAAACCGAGTGGTCCTGGCTGTGCCGGGAAGGAAGGAAGTAGTTTAATTGACCACTGCCTTCCCCTTCTACAAGCACAACCCTTGGCTCATAAACATGCCTCATAAATGTTGTCTGACTTAAAGCAGTGAACACAAAGAACGGCTTTTGTAGGGACCAGAGGTGGGTGGTCAGAGGTAGTGCTGGGACCTTGGGTGGAATGGACAATATTTTTGTATCTGTTTTGGACGTGGAGAAGTTGAGTGGTATGTCAGAAAGAACACTGCATTTCAAAGTTAACAGAAAGGTGGCAGGGGACAAAGTGAGCTAGCGGTCAAAATCTCCGTAGTCAGTCCTGTTAGCGTGCTAGCGTGTGGATGGCGTGGGTGGAAGTGAGCTTCAGAGTGGGGGGTGATTTCACAGCACATCTAGAGAGGACCTTAGAGCCTTAAATGGCTACTGACCCCACATGTAGACCCAGTGGTCAGGTGTAGAAAATGGACACCAGGAAGAAGAAGAGGATGCCTGAAGGGAAAGTGACGTTGAGGGAGAACAGGAGGAAGATGGCTGTGAAGAAGTTGAGAGGCTGTGAGAACCCTGAGGTTTCTTCCATGGGGCACAAAAAGGCTGGCGCAGTGTTGACAGCACAGGAGGTTTGTGTGGGAATCCCTGGGGTTGGCAGGAGGCTGGTGAGCTTCTGAGGCCTCCAGGTCTACAGTTAGCAAAGGGCCCTGAGCCATTGTCACAGGTGTGCTATGTGGTCAACACATTTGCTCCTCATGTTGAATGAGCCTCATTTTCTAAAAGCTGAAGCTTGGAAAAGTTGCTTATTTGTGTCACATGGCTTCATGATCCTAGAGCCATGCCAATTTCCTTCGTGTGCCTTCCCTGGCTTTATGGTCCTATTCCGAGATAACTTTGCCATAACCATACGGTCATCCTCTTGATGTTTTATGGTTGGCGAGCCCGAGGGTACCGTAGAGATAGCTCTCTGGCACCCCTTGGTGGCAGTCAGGGTGTTGTGGTGAGTTGAAGAGAGTGACTGCTTCCTCTCCAGGGTAACAGTAAATCATTGGCTCTATCATTGTTGTCAGGAAGGCTGGTAGATTTTAGTGAAAGGGTAGTCCTGTTCTAGATACTAAATAGCCTTTGGTTGAATTTTTTTCTGGTTGAAAATTCCTAGAATGATTTTAGTTTTATTATTTTTATTTATTTTTTTGAGAAAGGTTCTTACTTTGTAGTTCTGGCTGTCCTGGAACTCACTATATAGGCCAAGTTGGCCTCAAACTCTCCGAAGTCTGCCTTCCTCTGCCTGTGAGTGCTGGATTAGAGGCTTGCTCTTTGGAAATTTTTGGTAGTGGGATTGTTTGCACCTGCGAATAGCTCATGGACTGCTTAATTAATGAGCTCATTAACGAAATCCTTTCTGTTGTCACAGGTCCAATGCTTTTATCTCTCTTCATTTTACAGGTTGAATATAAGCTGGGATTCCAAGTAGACAATTTTGTGGCTATGGGCATGCCCCAGGTCAATATTTCTGCTCAAGGGGAAGTCCCACGCACTTTATCAGGTGAGCCAGTGAAGACAGACTTAGCATACTGCTTTCAGCTGTCTCCCTCATAGCCCTACAGGGACAGTTTACTGAGTGCCTGTCTTTGAAAAGTACTTTTAATGAATCCTGTTACGTCTTTGTAGAACTGTCTTTGCTTAGCTCCTCCTTGGCTCCTTTTCTGTGTTGCTGGCATCTCCATCTGAGTCCCTGCCTCTGCTCTTACTCCCTTTGGTTTAAGTCCTGTCTGATACCATTGGCTTAAGGTGGCCACTGTACATTTGCATCTGACCACAGGGCATCAAGTCCTTCAGTGCCTCCTGCTCCAGTCAGCTGGCTCATTGCAGACTTCTCAGCTTTTCCTGCATCCATTAATACCTGCCCCTGGTCACTGCCCATGTTCCAGCACCCCAGGAATCCAGTCTGTGTTCAGTTCTTATACCCAGGCCTTTGCACACGCCCCAGCATTGCAGCAGTTCCAGTTTGTGTATAATTTTCACACCCAGGCCTTTGTACATGCTGGTCTCAATTTGGAACCGTCTTTCCCTTATTTCTGCTTGGAATTCCCATCTATCCATTCTATAAGATGCAAAGTCTACACCATGCTTTTCCTGTTCCACTGCCAGTTGTTAACTCCTCTGTGCTTCCTGCCCATACCAACTTGCATGTGGCTGTTAATAAACTTATTACAGTGTCTGGTCAGTCCTTGCGCAGCAGTTGGTATGCAGTAGGCGCTCAGTATGTGTCTGACTGAATGGACTGAATGTTTTTTTTCTACCACTGTCACAGCGTATAAGCAGACCCTTTGAAAGATGTCCCGAGTGGTTTTCGGTTGCTGTCATAAATACCACTTGGGGAGGAAAGGGTTGATTTCAGCTTTCTAGAGTCCATTCTCGAGGGAAGTCAAGGCAGGAACTCAAAGCAACAAACCTGGAGGAGGAACTGAAGCAGAGATCATGGAGGAGTGTTGTTTGCTGGCTTGCTCTCCATGGCTTACTCAGTTTGCTTTCTTATACGACCCAGGGCCACCTGCCTGTAGCTGGCGTGTCCTACAGTGCTGGGCCTTCCCATGTCAATCATTAATTAAGAAAATGCCCCACAGCCGAGCCTGGCCAGTCTGATGGAGGCAGTTCCTCATTGGAGGTTCCAGTCTCGGGGACTCTAGTTTATCAAGCTGATGAAAACTGAGCAACACAGAAAGGCTCTGGGACGTGGGAGATTTTAAGATGGATTATTGTTGTTGTTGTTGTTGTTGTTATTACTTTAAAGAAAGCATAAGTAGAGTTTTCCCTGGTAGTTTTAGTCACTTACTGAATTCACTTATTTATTCCCTCATTCTTAGTGGTACATGTTCATCTAGGCTTTAAGACAGTGCTGGAAGGCGGGTTAATTTTTTTCGGTCAGCAAGGATGTTCAGAAATGCCTAAATCTCTGATCCATTCATATAGATGGTGAAATAATATTTTCTTAAGTTGTAAGAAAGGAATCTTAAGCTGAAAGATAAAAAAGTTACTAAAATCTACTTTTTCATCCTTAATGTCACTAGAAATACTTTTTAAAGCTAATCCTATTTAGAAGGGCAGTGGTTTTAATTCATATCAAGAATTTGTCAGTTTCATTTATAGGTTTATTATAATTTCATATATAGGTTTATTATAATTTACCCCAGTAACAAAGTCTTTATTTCCTAGGGGTACTTACTGGATAAGACAATTTTTAAATGTGATTACTAAATACACATACCCATTTTCCACAGAGAGCACTTCCAAACATGCTCTTACTATGTCATTGAGGTGTGCTAATGTATATATTTGCACATCTGTATGTCATAGCTCTAAGTCCAATAGGAACTCTCGGGCCACCCAGTTCAGCGTGGCTTTGGTTCCCCCCCCCCGTTTTGTTAACCAGACAGCAGGAAAGGGTGCCCCTGCTCTAGGAATATGGTCATGACATGTTTTATTTGGGGCATCTCATGTCTGCCCTGCAGACAGCAGTGCATACGCTACATCCTCCAAATGCTAGGAGCAATATATAATTGCATTTGGTACTGCATAGTCTTTCATTTTACTGTGTGATTTTGTTACTGTTGCTGGTGAGACTGGTAAGGTCAGCAGGGTTTGCCTTATGATTCTGTAGCATCAGTATATTGGAAAGCAGAACGCATAAGACAAACTAGCATGTTCAAAACCACAGGCAAGGCTTGAAAGTGATTGTCACTCATCTAAGTCTACTTTCCTCTTCAGCACTCTTCTGTGTCTACAGTGAGGGAAATAGGAATGTCCAGAGCTGTGGTGATTCGGTCTCGGAAAGCTTCTGTCTGGTCCACTTATTTAAATGTATTCAATTGTTTTATTTGAGAACAGAAATAAAACGTTGGATGGTACTGTTGGGGCATTGATCCTGATGTTTAGCACACTAAAATATTTTCTCTTACTTCTTTTAAACAGTGTTTCGGGTCGAGCTTTCCTGTACCGGCAAAGTAGACTCTGAAGTTATGATACTAATGCAACTCAACCTGACAGTAAATTCTTCAAAAAATTTTACAGTTTTAAATTTTAAACGAAGGAAAATGTGCTACAAAAGTAAGGAATTTATTTAACAAAATGTGTTTCACGTAAATAAGAGGTCCATAGAAGATTGTGTTGTTTGTTTACAGACTTAATTGTGGCCAGGTCTTTATTACAGTTGTGAGACAAAGAAAGTGCACCAGCAGATGAGATTCTGGGGTAGCCCCAGAGAGTGTGTAGCCAGGACCTTCTCAGCCCCACTCAGCCTGTGGTTCTCAGCTCTGTGGAACTGCTTGAGTGTTTCCATTAGGAGTGTGAAGTGGAGCCTGTGTGGCCGAGAAGTAGAGAAGGAAGCTAAACCCCACAAGGGCCACTGAGCAGCTGGGAGCTAAGCATTTGCTCAATGCACGTGGCTTCTGCAGGAGTTTCACTTTGGGGGGGGTCACATGGGCCTGGGTTGGAACCTCATCTCTGCTCTTCTCAGGATGGGGGGTAAGTTATTACACCTCTGTGAGGCTCAGGGTCTCATCTGTAAAATGTACATGGTGCTGTTTCAGAGAGGGTTTAAAGGATAATTAAATCTAGCCTAGAATTAGGATGTCACATGTGGGTACTTAATAATTATTAGCTGTTTGGGGTTTGGATTATATTGTCTGTTGCTCAGGAAATCACCACAGATACTAGTGAGTTCTAGCACACCAAGGCTGAGTTGAAATTTTAAGAATTCTTAAAGATTATCTAATCTCCGTGTGGCACAGAGATTAAGTTTCTGAATTTACAAATAGGTAGAACTGTTCACTGTTTAAGGTAGAAACAAAACAAAGCATAAACTCAATGGATGCTTTTCCATGGTCTGTAAGCTTTACATGCACTAAACCCATGTAGCCTTACATTAGCCTCAGGTGGTATGTTTTCAGAACATCTGAGTAACCTGGCCAAGCTCAGACAAAGTGCTGCAGCTGAGAGGCAAACCTGTGTCCTTGGTTTCTTTATGAAACTGTCCATTTACAAATTTCCCAGTTGATGTTAGTGCTGGGTGTTATCCAAACACTCAGGGTCAGCAAGTGAATTACAGTGGCAGAGGTCAGGATACATACCAACAAAGAAGCTATATTGCATTGAAAAGAGACATTTTTAAAATAACAAATTAGCACCCTTAGCTTTAGTGCACTTTCAGTTCTGTGAGTTATATACCTACTTTGATGTAAATAAGTTTAAAGCCTGAGGGGACTACAGAGACTCTACTCCCCACCTTATCTTTATGTGGTTGGCATGAGGACACTGGGCCTTGAAGAGGCCACCTAGACTTGTATAACTAGTCAGTAAGAATGGATGGATGGATACTAGTGTTCGACCCAGGGTGTGCTAGGAGAGTGCTTTACCACTGAGCTGTATCCCAAACTCTACTTTAGCATTTTTATTTGAGACAAGGTCTTGCTAAGTTACCCAAGCTGGCCTTGAACTCACTATGTAACCAAGCCAACTTGTGATTCTCCTGCCTCAGCCTCCTTGGCAGCTGAGGTTAAGGTCACCACCATGCCTGACTTCTGAAAACTGTTCTGTTTTAGATTTAATATATACCACCTTCTTAATTTGGTGGGCATAATTTGTCCACTTAATTGAGCTAGTTTTTTTTTGTGACTCTTAACTTTAATATGTGATCTTATTGTATTTATCTGGTTTCCTAGCCTGTGGCACTTAAACATCTGCACTAGCAAGCACACCTGTGCTGTGTGGAATGCTAAGAGCTGGTACTCCCTAAAAGTTTATCTTATTGGTGAGAATTAAAGGTCAGGAAGTTTTCATCCTCTAGAATTCTAGAGCTTTTCCATAGAGCTGGTTGTGCCTCGAGTTTCCATGATGACAGTATAAGTTTGTGGGTTTCTCTGCACTCTTGACCACAGAAACCTGTTTGATTGGGAATCTGTAAGTAACCAGCACAGGCTGTTTCTTTACTGGTGATTGCACTGGTGGCTATTGGAATGGCACAGTAGTTTTCATTATCTTATAAGGAAACACCTTGTGACTTAGTTCAATGTCCGGAAGATGTGTTAGTATATAAGGATTCTTATGGAAAACAATTTCTGAAGTATTTTTTATTTCCTTTTTAATCTAGAACTTGAAGAAGTAAAAACTTCCGCCTTGGACAGAAACACTAGCAGAACTATTTGTAAGTGTCACTCTGTCACCTTTCTCCATCCTGAGTGAAGTGGTGTCTGAGTGCATGTGAGCACGATTGCATGAAGCCTGAAGCCTGCCCAGTGCTGATGTTAGTTTGCTGTTTATTTCGCTGGTGGTTTGGAGATGGAGTCTGCTCCATCTCCCTAGAACATGCTACCAGTTATAAGGAAGAGTTCTAGGGAGATGGAGTAGGCTCGGGCAGTGACAGCAGCACAGTGTGGCGGGCTGAGAAATCTGGAGTACACAAGGGAGGGGCGTGTAACCCCCTCTGAAGAAGAGAGGCAGCAGCTGTCTGAGGAAAGTGCCTGGGACCCTCAGGGCAGCTGGGTTCTGACAGCTAACATCAGAGTGAGGAGCAGGAGCAGTTACACGTGCTGACAGAGTGCATGTGGACAGTCTGCCCAGTGGACTGCTCTGCCCTGGCCACTGCTTGGGTCACATTGTCCGTGAAGGCCTTAGGTCTTTTCTGCCCCTCCCGAGACTTCACAACTCTCCCTGGCATGCAGAAGCTCTTGAGAGTCTTGTCTTTACTTGGGCCACAGCTAGCCATCCCACTCGATTTATTGTTTGGTTGTTGGTCTTTGAGCAAAGTCTTACTATGTAGTGCAGGCTAGCCTCAAGCTCAGAATCCTGCCCAGCCTTCCTCCCAGTGCTAGGATTACAAGCTTGTGTCACCATGTCCATCCTGGAGTTTGATTTTTTTTTTATTATTTATTATTTATTTATTTATTTATTTATTTATTTATTTATTTATTTCAAGAAAGGGTTTCTCTGTATAATAGCCCTGGCTGTCCTGGAATTTGCTTTGTAGACCAGGCTGGCCTCAAATCACAGAGATCATCCTGCCTCTGCCTCCTGAGTACTGGGATTAAAGGCATGCACCATCACTGCCTGGCGAATTTGAATTTTTGACACAACCTTGTTTCTCCTTTTACGATATTTTTAGATATTTTTTAGGAATTTCACATATGTATACAATGCATATTGATCATATTCACCACCACACCATTCCTATTGGGTTTCCCTTCCATACAAACCCCTGCCCCTCCTTTTAAGAACTGTAACTTTTAATTTTTTGTCCTGACCTATCCTATGTTTCTGTATCTTTCTTTTTAACTGTGTGTGTACATGTGCATGCACGTAGCACACTTACAGAAGTAGAGAAGAATTTAGGGGGTTGGTTCTCTACCTTGTTTGAGTCAGGGTCTCTCTTGTTTCTGGCATACAATATACTCTAGCTGGTCCATAAACTTCTGGGCGATTCTCGTGTCCCCACCTTCCACCTTGCTGTGGGAGTGCTGAATTACAAGTGCACACCGCCACACCTGGCCTTTGTGTGGGTTCCAAGTTTAGACGGCCAGGCTTGTGCAGCAAGTTCTTTACTCACTCAGCTGTTCCCATCACCCAGTGCTTGTCTGTGTTTTAATCTGACATCCCTACAGCATAATTTCAAACATAACTTGTACACAAGGGAAAAAACACCCAAGAATTCTCAACCTTCTCCAACCTGTTTCTTTTATATCTTGGTCAAAGTAGCACCAAGTGATTCCTTAAGCCAAAGCTTTGCTTCCTTTTCCTTTGAGCCCTGTAAGGTTTGTGACTCTGCTTCACATCTACTCCCTCCTCACCTTCCCCGACTCTCCCAGCAAAGCCACTGCAGCCCCTTTCTTGGACGGCCCTTTAACGTTCTGACCGGTTCCAGCTTCTGCTCTTGCTCCCCCTGCAGCTGCTTCCCTCAGGGTGCCGCCATCAGCAGGCCACCCTGTGTGTTTCTGCTGTGCTTGATACCTTGCAGTGACCGCTCGCTCATCTCACTCGGGATAAACTCCACATTTCTTGGGTACTTTTAAAATAGGACCATGATGTGAATACACGGTTGAAACATCTGCAGCTCTGTCTCATCAGTTTTGCTCACAGTGTGTATACTTCCGCCTCCATGAGCCCCTTCACAGTTTGCCTTCTGCTGTCCTCTGATCAGCTGTGGGGGGGGGGGGGGG